>JAPYZI010001705.1:0-30464 GCA_030523105.1 Ophioninae sp. A BG-2022a
AAAAATGTATTTTGCCGAAAAATCGAAAAAAAATTTTGATTTTTAATATTTTTTTTATAGGTCCTTTACGATGTAATTTGATCCCCTGAACACGAATCTGCCCTTAGTTTCCCCAAAAACCCAAAATTTCTATGAAAAAATCGTAAAAAACACCTTAAAACACGTTTTTCTTTGCTTCGTTCCATGCTTTCAACAAAAATTCTATGATATTCGTAATCAGCATAAAATTTCCGATCAAATAGACCCTTTTAAGAGTTTGAGAATGGAAAAAAAAACGAAAAGAAACATCAGAAAAATAGTCTACAAAAGGTTTTTCGCATTTTCCCAGTCTAATTTTGGATTGTCGGCAAAAACTCGGGCATATTCGTAATCAGCGGGAAATTTCCGATCAAATACACGCTTTTAATACTTAAAAAACGGAAAAAAAATTTTTTCGACCTCCCAGGCCCCTTTTGCCGGAATCTCAAAAATCACGATATTTCAAAAGCTCGTAGGATGGCCTTCTCCTAAGCTATGGGGATTTAATTGGTGAGTTTGGAAAAGGTTTTTGCCTAACTTAGATAATGGCGTTGGATTCGTATCGATATCTCTAATAGTTTTCCCGTAACGTCCACTTGAAAAATCGCTGAAAAAAACGCAAAGGGGTATGTATGGAAAAATTTGCAAAATTCGATGGTCCAACTTTGAAATTCTGCCAAAAATCGAAAAATTATCGGATCTTAATGATTAAAAAAGCAATTCAGAGAGAAAATCATAACGAAGAGATTGATCACAGAGTGGAGTACCAAATCCCAAAGGGAAAAAAGTTATCGATGATTTAGTGAAAAAACGTATTTTGCCCAAAAATCGAAAAAAAATTTTGATTTTTAATATTTTTTTTATAGGTCCTTTACGATGTAATTTGATCCCCTGAACACGAATCTACCATTAATTTCCCCAAAAACCCAAAATTTCCATGAAGAAATCCTAAAAATCTACTAAAAACACGTTTTTTTTGCTGTGTGCGTTGCTTTCGACAAAATTTCGATTATATTCGTCGAATGCCCAATCGAGAATTTTCAGCTGATTATAAATATGGCCGAGTTTTTGCCGAAAGTACGAAATTGGACTGGGAAAATGCAAAAAAACCTTTCTAGAATATTTGTTTGGGTTTGTTTACATATTTGTTTACATGCCGATTACTCAAAGTGGCGGGGGTGCTAACAGCTGGTCGCTCGTGACGCCGCCAGGCGGCAGTTTGGCTCACGGAATACTTGACTTCAAACCGCCCGTAAGAAATATCCTTCTATGTACGTCTAACTTCGTTGACTTAGCCATCGATTTATCAAATCTCTTGCGATCCCGAAATTGTTAATCTCTCACATTCCCTATTTCTTCGCGGTCACCCTCGTTTCCGAACTTTTTATCCTCTCGGTCCCTCTAAGCCTGTTCGTTCTCCCATACCCACCAACCCCCTTTTGACAAGTTCCCGAGTCACGGCCCCGAATTAGTTTCCTCGTTTATGAAACAAAAGAGCAGCGAGCCTTTGGTGTTTCACTCTCGACTTGCGCTGTTTAATATTGGATTTATTGATAAAAGGGGTATCTTTGATGATACGATTTTTTTGTGCGCAATAACCACGACGAACCGTTGGCGATCAGTACATGGATATATTATGATACATTACATCCGTACATTATATTAATGATGGAGCCACGTCGAATTTGGCATCGATGTAAACGAGCAACGATTGTCGTTTCACCGTGTTACCTCAAAGTCGAAGATCCAATTACATCGTAATACGCAAAAATATACGCATTTTTGTCATCACGTTACGTGTTGCTTTCTTTCGTGATCGCAATGGACACGATTGCAATCCTCTCCATTTGGTTGGCGACAGTCGTACTTTTATTTGCGGCAAATTAATTACAAATTATCCGCTTACCATTCTGACGCGCTAACTTTTTGAACGAATGAATCGACGGTTGGCGGGAACGTTCCATGCACCGCTTCATCGCTCGTGTATCAATCCATTTTTTTTACCCGAGGACATGCTTCCATGACGAAATTATCATTGAAAATGCAACTCGATGGACGACAGAGCGATCGTTTCGTAGAGTCGTATTTGCGTCCGTTTTTAATCCGCGCACGCCACGCGCGATCAGCGATCTCCAATGGGTACTCGGATATTTCGGAAACACCCTAGGAAAACAAAGCTCCCATTGGATATTGCTCGTCGCATTTAGTTCACGATTTCGCCGTGAACCAAGCGCCAAGTGCCAGCGACTCGTCGCTGATTCGTTCGTTCGATGTTTCAAACAACAAAAATATTCCAAAGACGGATCAGTAATATCCAATAAGCGCACCGCTTCCCTGGTTACTTTCCGATGTATCTCGGCTCTCCTTGAATACTGCTTTCGTCGTAGAAAATATCGCAACGCTGCCGTGAGCGAATTTTCAAGGGGCGCGACTAAACTCGTCTCGCATTGAAAATTGACTTTAATGTTATTTCGCGAGGACATTCGGGAAAATTCGGTCGTCAGTACGAATCGAGCGCAATCGCAGAGGCATCGGATTCGAGTCGCGTTGCGGACACAGCGAACGAAAATTTATTGCGTTATGTGAGTCAATATCTCGTCACTCTTACATTTTTATCGAAATTCCAGTTCCCACGAAACGCAGAATCGACAACAGTTTATTCGTTCACGATTAAATTTGGCTTCTCCGCTTTTCCAATTTCATTGGTATTTTCATTTATCATCAGCTGGGTCGTCGCCCGAAAACAAAACGAAACGTGAAAAATAAAACATTTGTCGTTGCCTCTTCCAGACCAGTGAGAAACAACGACCAAAATGATGCTCGCGAGAGTGTGCAAGGCGGGAATCTCGCCGCAAGTTAGCTCTCTTCTCCAATCACCTGTCCTACCAAAAATATCGAAAATCCAAGCTGTCCGACTCTTCGGTAATGATGCACGCAGCACGTTCACCCGCACGGCTCGACGGAGACCCACTATTGCGGAGAGTGCCGTTGCGCCCGCTGGTGAAACGGGTGAGCCATCTTTCGCCAGAATACTCGCCAATTTATTAGCCCGATACGAGCAAATGTCTTTCGATGCTCCGCAGCTTTCAACTTTGGCAAGGGTGTTGTCGCGGGTGGCGCCGTTTTGGGGCTTGGCGCTCTATGCTATTATGGCGCTGGTTTGTCCTCCGCGACGGGTGCTGTGGATCACGCTCAGTGAGTATCGCTCCGTAGTACCCCATCTTGAAATTTCAAAATATCTAGCTCCTCCGCAATCGTGAAGTTTCAGAATCATCCTTGCACAAGGCCTAAGCGGCTCGTTCAATATTTTTCAAAAACACTATCTCCAAATTTTTCCATATAGCTTTGGAAAAATAGAAAACAATTAGAATCTTGCATTAGAAATTTAGACGACTTCCTGGAGAAAAATTAATGGATCGATCTTACGGCTCTGTCCCAATGATAACAGAGAGGGGGTGATTTTCAGCGAGTGTGTATACACCCAGAGAATGATCTTCGAACGATTACTCAAGGATGAAAATTAAAACAAAGCTTTTTGCTGCTTGCTCAGGTTATGGCCAGAATACGTAAAAGATCGCGTCCGTTCGACGTATGCGTACTTCGGAGGTTCAATAGCGGCAAGCGCTGTAACGGCCGCCGCCTGCCTACGCTCACCAAGGGTCATGAACGCGCTGATGCGCCAAGGTTGGGTGGCTGTTGGAGTTTCAATGGCAGCGATGATTGGGTCGGGCATGGTTGTCCGTAGTATCCCCTACCAAGAGGGTTTCGGCGTGAAACAAATGGCGTGGTTGGCGCACGCCAGCGTCATCGGCGCCGTCCTAGCGCCACTTTCCCTTCTGGGTGGACAATTGGTCATCAGAGCTGCGTTGTACACGGCAGGTGTCGTTGGCGGGCTCTCGACTGTAGCGGTCTGCGCTCCCAGCGACAAATTTCTCAACATGGGCGGTCCCCTCGCGATCGGCCTGGGCGTCGTTTTCGTTAGTTCACTCGGCAGTATGTTCCTTCCACCGACGACCGTTCTTGGTTCAGGCCTCCACTCCATGGCTCTCTACGGCGGCCTCGTACTTTTCTCCATGTTTCTCATGTACGATACGCAGAGAATCATTCGAAAAGCTGAGACACATCCCCATTATCGCGGAATCGGTGGTCCGGGCGCTTACGATCCGATCAACAAGTAAGTCGTAAAGCGGGATCAGTTTTTTCCGAAATATCGTCTCGCACCAACGTGCGTTTTTTCTTTCTCGTTCTAGCGCTATGTCGATCTACATGGATACCGTCAACATATTCGTCCGGATTTTGACGATGCTGGCCGGTGGCGGTGGAAGACGCAAGTAGAGTGAAGGCGTGTATTAAACCGAAACGAGTAATTTATGCTTTAGGAAAAACAGAAGTAGCCGATTGAAATATTCCGTGTGCATCGGATCTGTTCCGGCCGCATCCATCCGAATCTTGTATCTAATTTAATAAATTACAGAAAAAAGATACTCAAGTATTGTGCTGCGCCTTCCGTCGCGTCACGACTCGATCAATAAATCGCTTGTTTTATCGTTTTTCATTTCCAACGACCGAATGAAACGAAATTTATTGTCTCGTTCGAAGCACACTCGTTCGCGAAGAACGAGATAACACGTTCAAGCTGCTGCAGCTTTTATTTTACAAGTCCGAGAATTCACAGACTACGAGCTAATTATTGGTGATTGTTCGATCCGAGGGATATTAGAGTATTGCGCGGTTGAAGGAAGAATTAGCGATCGATCCTCGTTTTAGCGTGCGTATCTTGTTACAGCGTGTGAAAACGGTGGATTTGGTGCGTTTCACTCCCCCCCCCCCCCCTCCCGCATCCGAAACCCATTTTCGTTTTCCTCGTTGAAAATAGGTTGCGGACACCTCCTGGGAAGATTCGTTCGTATCCATCTGTTCCGTTGTTTGCTTGGGATTTTCCGGCTTCTAGACGGACACATAGTCCGAGCGATCGGACCCAGCGGAATGTCTGCGCAGATAGCCCGCGAACAGCTGTCTCGCCTGATTGAGCACTCTCGCAACGTTGTGTCGTCTGACCATTTTGTCAAAGTGCATCGCCATCTCGTTGTAATCCATCTGATTGCGCATGACAAAGTCTCGATGCTGGAGCAACAGAGTGATGCAGAGGAACATGAGGAACGGATTGCCACCGCCAAATTCGTTCGGCGGTGGCAACGAGCCGACCCCCGATTGATCCTCGCTGGTACCGGCGGGAATGAGGGCGGTTAGTTCGGTCGCCTCCTCGCACTGTTCCTGTACAGGCTGGGACGGACTCTCCGGCTCTACGGCGCTCTGACGCCAACTCGTGTCTGTCATCTCGCTGTCGGAGGCGGACGCCGATCTAACGACGAAACGCGAACTCGTTTAAATGCATGTGTAAATCCGACGCCGGAAACATTAAACACGAATACCTACCCCGCGGTTCGTTTGAGCAACCTTATCGGTGTTACAGATTTAACACCGTTCTGGTCCTCCAATATCTCGCCGTCGTACTCGAGATCGGCCTGCTCGTCCGGGGTAGTCGCGTTGTTCCGTTGGTACGAGTGCAAAGGATTTTCCCATACGAATACGTCGGCGGCGGGGCTGCATCTGGCGACTTCCGTATCGGTTTCACTCTCTATTATCTCGCTCTCTCTCTTCGAAACGAGACAATCGCAACGCTGCTGTTCGCCGTTGGGGGAACGCCCGAAAACTTGCCGATCCAACGACTCCAACTCGAGCCTCAATTCTCGAGTCATCGAGGTCGTCATTGGGAAAAATTCGGTCGGATCGTCGGGCGGCGAGGCTGAGCCATCGTCGCGGGCCACGCGGACGACACCGCTGTCGCTCGAGACTCTTCTCAACTCTCGCTCCTCCCTCGTCGGACAAACTTTGCTACGATTCAAACTCGTAAAATTGAGAAACTCGTTTAGATTTTTCACGACTCGCGCTCGAGTCTTTTTCTCGGTTTCGCTAGTCTCTCCGTCGCTCTTATTCCCGACGTTGCACGACGAGACCGTCGAACGATCTTTGCTCGTCGTTCCGAGAGGACCGCCACTCTTTACAGACCTGCTCGCTGGAGGCGGGTGCTCGTTCGTTGAAACGTTCTTGCGGTTCTTCGCCGATGTGAGGTCCTCGGCGGCATCCGTCCCCTCCGAGCTCGTCGTCGTCTCGTAAGGCGATACCGATCTGCGCAAGAAAATAACGAGACCTCGAAAAATACTTTTTCACCCTCGGAAAATGTTGTTTCGCGATCGCGTACCTGATCGACTCGACGCCACCGGTGTCGTTTTCGTTTGTGCTCTCGAGGGCTGGCGGAGCTTGATCCTCGGAACTTTGTTGTCTCTTCTTATTATTACCGGCGCTGGCAGCTATGCTCGCGGAGGAACTTTGCCGTCTGATCGCGCAGACTTTCGTGTACGCGTTCTCACGAATGTGCTTGAAGTTCGGGCTCGGTGGAGGCGACGGGGGTGGAAAGGGTACCTCGGCGAGTACGAGCTCGAGTTTTGGCGGTGCAGCCGGTAGAGCCGCCCAGAGTACCTCGAGCATACGGAGTGCATCCTCGAGGGCGAATTCTCTCTTCATCTCGAGTAGCAACCATCGATAGCAAAAGAGAAGATCGTCCGCCTGATGAGACTTGAGATAAGCGTAAAAATCCGGATCGTAGTGTTGCAGACCTTGGGAAAAGTACGTCTTTATTATTAATTTATTTTAATTTTCAAATCTTAATTTGTCGATATTTTAAAATGTTCGTATTTTAATTTGTTGATTCTTTTAAATCTTCGAGTCTCCTCGTCGACACCTATATATCGCTCGGAATTATCCGCCGTGAGAAAAACTAGTGGAACGAACCTTCGGCAAGATGAGTAAACTTGGTTGTCATGGCGATACCGTCGAGCATAAAGTTGTCCCTGAGTCGTCTCATGAGAGCGCACAGGCATATATAAGCTTGAGCCTCATCGCGCATCGTGACCAACAACGGCGAGGCGAGATCACTCATACCCTGACAATAGCTCACGCTCGGATGATTGAGAGCGTAAGTCGTCAGTATGTTGAAGAGACTCGCCGTATTTTGATTGTCGTCCGAGCCGCCATAAAATTTGTGATGCCTGTCGGTTCTGAGCACGTCTTTTCTCACCATACTCGTTACATAACTCAGATCACCGACGTTCCGACCCTTCTGCATCAGGGAGCGCCATTTCTCCCGAAGATTCTGGTACTCCTGGGCCTTTCTCTTCATGTAATCCATACGCTCGCGTCCGGACATACCCTCGGGATAGACGTTCAGTATGTGTTTCCACACAACTTTACGAAGGCTCGGCTCGATGCCGCCGAAGTATATAACCGCCCGCAGCTCCCTCGAGTGTATCACTTGACCGATAGGATCCAAGAATCGACGGAACTCGGCGTCGGTCAGCGGAGGCCTCGGCGGTTGTACGCTTTGCCGGGAATACTCGTCGCCCAGATTCCCTAAAGCTCTTTGCACGAGACTCAAGGTTCTTTCCATCTAAAAATTATTTTCCAGGTGGGCACTTTCGGTACAATCATTTTCATACGAATAGTTGCAGCGTATCGGGACGTGTCGAACGACACACACGAATTTTGAATTGTCGTGATCCCGCTCGGCACATCCGCGCATTCTCAACCTTTTCATTGCCAATCGAGTCTACCTTGTTCATTATAAGGCCAGGTAATTTTGGTGTCTTGTAAGGAAAACCAGTCTCCCCTTGCCTGGTAGCCACATCCTGAGCATTTTGTTCCCAATCGCAGTCGCAATCGCCCGTTTCTCCAAAGGGCTTTAGATTCACCTGCAGATAGAGATACGGCTCGGACGCGCTGTGGATTGAAATTCCAGTAAACAGAAACATGGAATTGGTCGAACGTTCGGACTAACAGGCTCTCGATGTTCGTACCTAATAAAGGCGGCGTCCAAGTCCCAGTCGGACAACAGGAATAAGTAAGTTTCCGAGCCATAATCGTCTATGGCCCTGTAGGAGACGGTAAAGTCACTGCAAAGATTGCCAATAAAATTAGGTCAATTCTCATAGTAAGAAAAAAAGCAACAAAGTTTTTTTACCCTTTGATGTCGAACGCTTTGACGAGTATGCTCTGTAGTACTTCAATGGAAGTGATCTGTGGATCGACGCTGAACTTTCTGTACTCCGGCTGGTGCCTCGTCTCGCACTTCTGAAACAACGCCGGTCGGAGGGGAAGGTACCGACATCGTTAAGGATTGGACGACGCCGAGTCTTGTATCGCGATAATAAGGATACCTTCACTTTGACCCTGACCGCCTCTCTCGGCGAACCGAACATTTCCGTCATTCTCGCGTCCTCCTCAGCAGGGATCGCAAGATTTCGATAAACGTGGCTCCACGATAGTGCCGCTCTTCGTCATCGCGGTGTACTCGTGGCTCTCTACCTCTCTCTCTCTCTCTTGTGGAGATCACGTTCTCGGAACAAAACCGTCCATTGGGATTTCACGATCGAACGGAGGCAAAACTGAACAGCAATTTTTTAAATCCACGACGATTCGTCATTCTCATTGAAAAAATACATTTCCGTTGATAAAACTTAGTTCACGGCACTCGAGGAAACATAGGATACGGGGGTGGAATAAACAAAAATTCGCTTGATCGAACGATAGATTTAATCAATCGTACAGAGTGTCGATGCTCACGGGCGGATAAGATAAACACGGTGATAAAACGATAAAATAGCATCGAAGTATCGAGAAAACTCGTGGAAAGCTTACTAGAGATTTGACCGTCATAAAAATAAAAAATTTCGCTCGCCAACGAGTTGACAGTGAGAACAAAATCTAATCGCACTCTTCGCGCATCGCGACCTTGAATCCCACATTTGATAACGGAAAATCACTCAATCTCGGTCCAACTTCAATTGTTACGGATGTAAATTTGCGCGATTAATAACATAATGAATTTCATGAGAATATAATGTATCGTTCGGAGTAAAGCAGCGGTGTGTGGCACCAGAGAAAGCAGCGTGTCGCGCGTGTGTGCCTCGATGTGTCAAAGAAAAAAAAAGGAAAATGTTCGATCGCGCGGAGAGGAGGTGGCAGGTAACGCCATCCCGTGGCAACAAGCGGAAACGTGTTTCAGCGAAGAGTAAAGCGTTCTCTTCATTTGTTCCTAACGGATGGCGTCACTGCAGAGTTCTGTATTCCGATCGATTGGTTAGTGACTAATGACGTATATGTCAAGTACTCGTGGGCATTTATACAGAGCGCGCGACTGCAACTGCCACACAGTCATCCGAACGTAGGGCCGAGCGCATTTTCGCAAACATGCACCCGTGTTGCCTGGCGTGTACAGATGTACGAACGATAGTATCTACACCACCATTCCGCACCGAATAACGCATTTCCGTGTGTCATACGCGAACTCGGGAATTATCGATTTTGACCACGCAAGTAAATTTGTCCGTCCTACCGTCCGTCAAACGAGTGAGTCCTTGTACGCGTTTCGCGTTAACAAACAACGAAAGTCTATAATCGTGACGCGCCCGTCGTGAAAAATACAAGTGTATGCCGTGCCTTCATTTCCTGTCATTGCAGCTTTGTTGTTTCGAGTACGTTTATCTACTCTATTCTGTATTCTGAAAAAAACGGAGGTAGGTGTCCTTTTTCTTTTTCGCTAGTTAAATGAGTCCATTAGTAAAAATTTCGCCGCGGTCTTCTTTTAAAAATGTTTCTACATACGAGCCACACGTTCATCGTTCGTAATGTCATATCTTATTCAAACCACATACGCTTATTTAGATAATTATTTTCTGAAATTACACAGGCATTTAGGTTCTTTACGGCGTATTATTCATTTTAGACGCAAAAGCTTTTCTATAATTTTTATGACTCGCAACGACAGTGAGTCGTTGACAAAGTACTTTACGATATTTATGACACATAAGGGTTCGTCAACTTGCTCTCATTATCCGTTAATACGATTTTTCACTGTGTTTGAATTATAACAATTTTAACTCTGCCACGTCCAATTTTCTGCCTCGTACTGAAAGATTCTACGATTATTCCATCAATCGTTCCGCATTCCCTAGCCATTGTAGAGCTTCAACAATTCCGAGATTTTCCTAACACGACGCTTCTCTTCAGCCCTTTTGTTAATTACAGGTTGCACGAGGGTACTGCATCAACGTTTGACGTGTCGGATCATCGATAACAGTATACTAGAGAGATAAGAAAGTAACGGAAGAAATTATCCGACGATGGGCGAAAAGTGGAGAATATTTAAGCTTCTCATGTTGAAGAATGCAACAGTGCGCAAGAAACATTGGAAAATGTTACTCTTTGTCGAGATAACGATACCGCTGCTGCTTTTTCTCCTCGGGCAGATAGTGAGATGGGCATCGGGCACAGAGCCAATTCGGATAACGACGAACACTACTCACGAACCTCTCTATCTAAACGAGTTCAAGATGCAGCTGACGGACTTTCAGATGATTTATACACCGGACAACGAAAAGACGCGGACAATCATGAAAAAAGCGCAACAGTGCATGAAAATCACTCCACAACGTAATAACCGACGACAATTCAACATCCATTCGCCAAGCTTTAGTATATTTGGGAAAAACATTTTCATCCATAATACGCGACAGCGTTATACGGTTTTACACGGTTTTGCCTACAAAATCTTGCAACATCGCGTTTAAATAATGTCCAGTTAACTTGAATCTGAGGAAAACAAATTTCATAATATTAGTAAGATAGTGGCGTAATGTTTCGTAATTTAGACGCAAGTGTCATATTTGTATCGGTAGGATTCGCCAATGCGGAGAATCAGTTAAGAACGAATGCCGATTTATAATCACAGAGGTAACGGGGATGGAAAGCGAGGATCTGATGCTAGCAGCATTCGCGAGAACGAAAATGGACAGTCCCTTCGTCGACTGCATGGGCATCGTTTTTGAAACGATACAATATTCGAGTGGACCGAAGAAGCTTCATTACAAAATCCGAACCGGTCAGAATTTGCCTCAGGAGATGTACGAGCAAGAGGAGAACGGGGATGGTGCGAGTATACTGTTCGAGTACTCTCCAATCATACCAGCGCAGATTTGCCTCGACGAAGCTTTCATCGAAGAGGCAGCCAATTTGCCTGAACTTCCGTTCAATGTACGCTCGATCAACGCTAAAACGTGTATTCGATAGCACACTACACATCGGTTCACTCGTCTTCGACGCACTCACATACAATTTATTTTTTTTTGCCAGATATCGATCCAACAAATGCCTTATCCCCCGTACGTGCTTGTCGATAAAGCGACTCTCATCGCGGGACAAGCTTTCAGCGAACTAGCGAGATTAGCTTTTCTTATTGTACTCTGCGTCGAGGTGACGTTTCCCAGCAATGAAAAATACATCGGAATCAACGTGAGTCAATCTTCTATGACCTTGCGATGTGTTTACGATAGTTTCGCCACGCAATAACAATTCGTAGAGAGCGAACACCGATTAGATAAACATTCGCGTACGCGTGCACTTGGATACTTGGTTCGGTGCATCGTTCTCGCTTATCGTGTAGTATCATATTTTTCTTTCTTTTTTTCGTTCGTATCGATTGAGAAAGATACAAGGAATTATATCGGTCGCTGTTGGTGCTAAAACTGTTCATAGGCGATACTCTAAACATTTTTCCCTAACAATCTACTTTGCATTATTTTACATCGCCCGTGTATTTATAATTTTTCAAGATTACCAGTCTGAGATTCGAAACCGGGCTGGCTTCCAATTATAATCGGTGTTTTTTTTTTCTTTTTCCCGGCAACGTCGAATAAACGGAAGGAAACGAAAATGCTATCACAGCGATAAACGGTTGACTGTTTTATCGCAGCGATAACACATACACACGCAAACACATACACGAAGAAACGATTATTTTTTTGCACTCCGTCGAATGTATCGTTCACCCAATTTTTGGTGGTCGTCGTGGTGTTTGACATTGCAGATTCTAATGTCGGTGAACGGCGTAAAGAATCATCAGAATCTGTTCAGCTGGTTGATAAGCGGTGCATTATTCAGCACCGCGTACCTCGCTCCTATCGTTATGATGCTCAAATATTTTCTTCCACCTACCGTCATACCGTACTTGATATACGGCAACAGTTTCGTAATATGGATTGTATTTACCGCTCACATATGCCACGTCATTGCATTCGGAATGCACATCACGGCTTATCTATGGAAACGTGTGTAATTTCTTTCCCATTATGCACTGCCCTCTCGTTATCATTGTTTTGTTTTTTCCGTTGTTTTATTCATACTTTTGTTTTTGTTTATTCAACAGCGTCTCACGGAGTTTTCGCTTCGTTTATGCTCGCGATATTGATGGACATTATCAACAAATATTCCACGGGACAGAAAATGAAGCATTTTCTCATTTATCTGGGGATCCTCAGCCCAAATTTTCTGCTCAGTCGAATATTCGGGGAAATCAACGCCTACGAGACTAGACGTGAGTCGTGTAAAAGTCCAATATTCTGCACTCCTCGAACGAAACGACCGTGCATCGTTTCTGGAACGGGAAAAATCTATCCAAATATCCACCTGAATATTTTTACAATTGTTTAAAAAAATAACACCTTTCACTGAAACACGTTTTCAGTTATTGGTATTGGATGGAGTAACGTTTTTACGACCGGTGACGTTACGGCACCTGCTGAGAGTTGCATAGGGATTTTAGTCCTGTTTTCTCTCCTCGGAACCGTAATCCATTTCTATCTGGCTGTCTACGCCTATTCCGTTCGACCAGGGAAATACGGGGTCGCGCAGAATCCCTTTTTCTTCTTGAAGGTTCGTTCTTCGATACGTTTATACCGAAACGTCAAGACAAGGCGTTTGCCTTGAACATGAGATATGAAAAGTTGGTAGCCAGAGACGTTTGGGCAACAAACGGAACGAGACATATAAAATTCAATGAGGATGCATATGCGGTCTTCTTCAAGAGAGTGAGAGAACGAATATTTTTTTCAGAAGGGAAACAAAGTCTTTCAGGACGTGGAAGTAACGAGAATCGATTATGATCGCGAGGATCAGAAGGAATTCGAGAGGGTGCCCGAGGGTACTCTGACACCCGGTATCCAGATAAGACAGCTAAAAAAATCGTACACGACAGATTGGTTCCGCGGTACGAAGGTTCACGCGCTTCGGGGCATCGACGTTGACTTTTACAAAGGCCAGATAACCGCCCTTCTGGGTCACAACGGTGCCGGAAAAACTACGATGATGTCGATACTCTCCGGGCTTACGAACTCGACCGAGGGTATGGTCTTTGTCAACGGTAAAAATGTTCAGTACGAGCTTGACACTGTCAGGCGAAACTTGGGCTTGTGTCCCCAAGAGAACATGGCTTTCCCTGATTTGACTGTTTACGAGCAAGTACTTTTCTTCGGCATGGTTAGTATTCCGCGAGAGCATCAAACGAATCGTTACGAATATGACGACCGAACGAAAAAATGTATTTTCAGCTGAAAGCAAAAGACAAGACGAAGCGGCAATTGGACGAGCAAGTGGACGTACTCCTGAGCAAAGTCAACTTGTCCGACAAGAAGAATAGCCTCGCTAGAGAATTGTCGGGCGGCCAGAAACGACGGATGTGCCTAGCAATGGCGGTTATAGGAGACGCCACTGTAAGTCCCAATGGAATTTATTTTTCGCCCTTTCGTTTGGTCGTTCGATCAACCTTGCGTCATTCGTTTCGCATCGGTAGGTCTTGATTCTCGATGAGCCAACATCCGGAATGGATGCCGAGAGCAAACGCGAAGTTTGGGACATTATACTGGTACGTACATCCAATACTACATCCAATGTATCACCCATATTCGTATTGGAGGAACAAACAAACGGACGAATCGTTCAAACCCGCGCGCTCTGGACAAAACTTCAAAATTTTTTTCTCTTTTTGAAAATAGAAATTGCGAGGCGAGACGACAATTCTCATAAGCACACACGACATGGAAGAAGCGGATATCCTCGGTGACCGGGTCGCTATTATTCACTCCGGTCGAATGCGTAGTTACGGCACCTCGATGTTTCTCAAAAAGCACTACGGTAATGTTGCTCTCGGAGGATCCATTTTTTCAAATATCGACTATTATTTCAATTATTTAACAACAATTAAACGAGCAACAATAATACATAGTAGTCTTGGTTGAGATTGTATGAAATCGCTAATACCGATTCCTGTCCCGATGAATTTTCGTTTCAGGGGACGGTCAAGTTGAGGTGACTTTGTCGATCGAGCCAAACTGCAATCCCCGTAAAATAATCGACGAGATCGATCTAAACGCCCAACTTTTGAGTCAAGACGAAGGCCAGGTCGTTCTCGCGATTCCGCTCGCCCACAATCTGCCGCAAGCGCTCGATAATTTGGAGAAACAAAAGAAAAAGCTCGGCATTACAGGCCTCAGTGTCTCGATCATAACTCTGGAACAAGTCTTTCTCAGGTTTTTAATAAGAACACCATTTTATCAAAGTCGTTAATTTCGTGCGCTCTTAAATTAAAATTAAATTCTGATTAAATGTCAAACTCGAGAATATTTATCCAGAGTAACGAGAGAACAGGGCGATGAAACGGACTCTTCTGATCAACCAGCCAAAATGTTTTCAAAGACCACCGGTTGCGCGTACTTTCTCCAAACAACTTACGCCTATCTCGTGAAGAAATTGATGTTCACCACCAAAAATCCATGGAACTTCCTCATGAGCGTAATAAATTCTCAGAAATACGAATATATCTTTAGCTCTTCGTTTATCCGATGCAACGATTATTGTTAACTCCTTTATTTACGTTTGTTTTCCGCGCAGTTGATCCTACCGGGTCTGGCGGCGATTCTGATGGTTCTCGATCACAGCGGCTCCGCGACGAATGGCAAAACGATGTCTCTCACTCTCGATGCTTATTCGTACTCTCGCGCCTTGATCCACGCCGACAATCGTACGTACGCGGATAAATACAAATTGAGCGCCACAAAATTTGGTGGGACATCGGATGAAATTGGCGCAAACGTCAACCTCAGCGAAGGTACGAAATTATTCCTATTAGAACCAACAATGTCGGGCAATCGACGACGACGACAACGTCGAATTGGGGTTTTTATATTTTGTCTTCGTTTTCGATATTTTCGTTCGAATGACTATTGATCATTTCAAAGTTTCTTCCTACCAGTGATGAAGAAATATGTGGATAATGTGGATATTATGAGCCGGTGGGCGGACCGATTTGTGTTCGCAGCTCTCCTCGGCGTGGCAAATTTTGATTTGAGCGCTTACCGTAACAAGTACATCGTGTCCGCGGAATTTCACAACACAACGAATGGAATATCGAAGGAAAGAGCGAACGGTTTTTTTTCGGGGACGGCGTACTACGGGATTCCCGCAACAATAAATATGCTCTCGAATACGATGCTGAAGGCGATGACCGGAGAAAATGATGCCACGATAGGAATAACGGCCCAGCAATTGCCGGAATCGTCTTTGCTGTCGCCTCAGCAATCAACCGAGAATAGTTTTGGTCTGACTCTCGCCCTCGTAGTTTTTCTCGCACCGGCGGTCGCTCTCTACGTGACTCAACCGCTACAAGAGAATTTGTCGAGTGTCAAACACTTGCAATTCATGACCGGGGCCTCGTACTTCTCCTACTGGGGATCCATTTACATCTTCGATATGGTCCAGTACACCGTCTCCGTTGTTCTTTTATTGAGCACGTTCGTCATTGCCGATATCTCCTTCGGGACGCAATATTACCACGGGATTGAGATCGGTAAGAAATATTTCTGTCTCAATGTTTTTTACGCGTTAACGGATGTCGATCGAATGAGAGAATGAAAATTTCAATATTCCGATTGGCGCCCGACTTGTTTCTCCGCCTCCTCATTTACGGTTTTTATTTTTCAATTTTAGACCCTCCCAATGCCCAATTAATTCTCTCTTTCGACATTGTCCCATAAATAATCCGAATACGTTATTGCCCCTTGTCAGTTTTACAAACGTCGCACACATTCTCTTCCAGTCGTCTTTTTCCTCATCCTGTTTTTGTTCGGCGCGAGCGTCTTGCCGCTCGTTTATCTCTTCAGCTTTACCAAGAAATCGACCAACGCCTGTACCATCATTCTCAGTATATCGCCACTCGTTATAAGTGAGTATCAATGTTTTACTGTTTATCGAAGACGCCCGAGCATTCCACGGTGCTAAAGATTTGAAAAGTTGGCTGAATCGTGCCACGCGGGTTTCCGCGGACAATTGTTCCATTTGTACCGCAAACGACCGTTCCTGGATGGACGTTCAGTTTTTAAATATTAACACTACGTGTCGAGCGACCAGTGCTTTTACTTCCTTTCGTCAATGGTATTTCCAAACCGGTTGTTTTTTTAATTTCTTCAAGGTTTCATAGACTTCCTCCTGTTCGGCTTGGAAGCTACTCTACAGAGCAAGATATACGATCGTTTTCGGGATGTTCAGAGTAGAATGTTTTTACTGATCCCGCACATGAGTTTTATTTACGGGCACGTATCGTTCTTCAACGTTGTGGCACAAAACGCCCAATGTCGACGAATGCCGCCCAGGCTTCTCGAGGATGACATCTGCAAACTGAGTCACAATCCCTGTTGCGGTAAGACATCGTTCGAGACTGAAGCCTCGCCGGATCAGTCGGCCAAACGCACTAACGTCCTCTTAATAAATAACAGATTTCGAGTGCCACAGTGGTTCCTGCCAAAAGCCGCTACCGTACTTCACAGCGAATGATGACTTCACAAGCCTGCCGGAGAGTCTCGGCTGGATGGCCTGTTCAACCTGGGTTTTCTTCGGCGTGATTTTTTTCCTGGAGCAAAAATTTTCGTTGTCTCGCTGGCGCACTCGCAATCACGAAGGATCTGGGTCCCCGTCGGACGAGCTCGTGAAGAAGGAAGCCGAACTCGTCGCTTCGGAAGTGCTCAAAATATCAATAAGACGTGAGTCGTCGCCTTGTACTCTTGCAAACTAGCAAAACGTCCGTTTGTTGAAACAAAAGAAGAGGAACTCTTGTTCATCATCGAAAATTCTTCGAATAATTCGATTTTTCGCAATCATTGGGATACTTTCGATTTTCAGAGGAAGGCCAACCGGCAGTCGTGACCGATAATATCTTTCACGTTCACAATCTCTGTAAAAGTTACGGGAAGGTGAACGCGGTTAGAGGCATAAGCTTTCGGGTCAAGCAGTACGAGTGTTTCGGTCTCCTCGGAGTTAACGGGGCGGGCAAGAGTACCACTTTTCGAATGTTGACGGGCGAGGAGGAACCTAGCGGCGGTGGTACTATATACCTCAGGGGATACAACTTTAGAACGCAGCGAAAGCAGGTGAGCATCGAAGCGTTTAATCTTGTCGCGAATCGTACCCGCGGTAGGATCCCCAACGCCGTCTCACTCGCCTTTGTTTCATGAACGCTCATTGACGTTTGGTCGCATCGCCGTTGTAGTATCTCAGCGAGATGGGTTACTGTCCGCAACACGACGCGATAATAGACACTCTCAACGCTTGGGACCATCTTTATTTGTTCGCGAGACTTCGCGGCATACCGAGCGACCAAGTCAAAGCTGCGGTTGAGAAGTGGATTTACAAATTGAGTAAGCACTTTCGATTTCGTTCCTTCCCACGAGTAGACACGTGTGGGTCACACTCCCCCGCGTCTTTCACGATCCCGTAACGTTCTTCCGTTACATTTCTCCAGATCTCCAAGTGTGCGCTTCCCAGCCGAGCGGCACGTACAGCGGTGGTAACAAGCGTCGGTTAAACATCGCGATGGCCCTTATCGGGAATCCATCGTTGGTGTTGATGGATGAACCGACAACCGGAGTCGATCCAGCCGCGCGGAGATCACTCTGGAAAACGCTTAAAACCTGTCAGGAGAGCGGACAATCGATTATTCTGACGTCTCACAGGTATCGGCCGCGATCTCTCCGTATTCTCCCTCTTCAACCTTTGCCATCGCGATTCTATTATTTATCGTATTGTTTCTCGCAGCATGGAGGAGTGCGAGGTCCTGTGCAATCGTCTCGTCATAATGGTCAAGGGACAATTGGTTTGCGTCGGAGCCAGCCAAGAATTGAAGCAACGGTTCGGCGCCGGTTACAATATCCACGTAAAGCTCAATCCCGGCAGCGAGGCTTCCGATCTTGAGAAGATCAAACGACGGATAGAAACAACCCTCGTATGCAGGCTCACGGATGAAAATACGGTTCGTATCTCCAAACACCTCGAACCGACAAACGCGCTCTTTTGACGCGATCTCGGAGTCTCTTCTAAACCGAAATCCGTAAAAGGTCACACTTTTTTTTGAACTCTGCCTTTCTCTTCGTTAAAGGGTTTTATCGGCTACCACGTGACCGATCCAGATGTGACGTGGACGATAATGTACTCGATGATGAACTCGCTGAAGGACGAGTATCCGTGCATCGAGGATTTCGCAGTATTATCGTCGACTCTCGAGCAATTGTTCATACAATTCGCTCGTGCACCGAACGAGGATGATGATACCGACGAGCTTGATGACCCAAAAAAGCGCCGCTGGTGGTCAAGGAAACGCCCGGTTTCGCGTGTCTAGACTCACGAATCTAGTCCCAATCTTCGATTCCCATATTTTTCTTCTCTATTCTGAATGTCTTGCTTTCGGTGTCGACTTGTCGTTGCGACGATGGTCCGTCGTCGTTGTAGGCAGCTACGCGGCAGCTCTCGATGCTTCGAAGCCGACATTTTAACGCAACTTTGTCAACGATTCGAATCAAAAGATCAACCGTAGTATTATTTGTTACCTCCTTTTCGTACTTTTTTCGACGCGTACCAACGGTAACGCGAATGTTGTTACCATTTATGGAGTTTGGTGGACTGGCAGCCACCAAATGGTATACTTCAGAGATATATTACGCTTAACAGAGAATTATGTATATATATTTATATATACACACACGCACACACGTGTGTATATTTTCACGAGTCATGACTGATTTTTGGGCATGCTCGTAAATATTTCTGAATAATTTATGAACCAATATATACCGAACGTTCGAAATTATACAAATACGAACGTATTAAGTATTATTTCAAATCCTCGATAAGAATTTTCAACAATCGTAATATTATATATGCAAATAACGAAAGAAGTTTATTAAAATTTGTCTAACTTATATATTTTTTTATTCATAGCGAATTCAATGTTTTTTCGACGACGGCGCGAGTGCGCCAGTAAATCGGCCAAGCTACTTTTTACGTGCCCAGGAATACTTTTGACGTTATTGCCTATGACAGAAATATTGCAAAGCGTTTCAGGGCCGTCGATGCGCGTATGCCAAAAATCTACCACGACGCAAACAATTATTTTCGTATCTGAGAGCGCCTTCGCGATTAATACGATTCGGACGCAAAGGGTCAATATTTTCAGGCCTTATAAAAATATATATGTTAAAGTGTAAAAATATTTTGTTAAAGCATCGTACTATCATCGAAGCAACGGAATTCCTTTTACCTATGAAACGACTTTCTACAAACGAGTGATACTCGAATGGCAGATGGGTATTCCATAATAATTTGGATACGGATGGGTAGTTCACGCTAGAGTAAAACCAAAAATGTCAGTCGCGCAGCAGCTTGCCAGGAATGATCGCTCGTGTTTTTTCGCGGCCTAAAAAATTTCTCGATACGAGTCAAGTAAGCGCGGCGCGACTTATTTTTTAAATTCTTGCAATATGTTTGTAAGGGTTTAACCGTCCGAGCGTATACGAGGAAAATCGTGCATCGTGTGCCTCCAAATTCTTAAATATAGTGAATTTTGAACGAAAGCACGGGAGGACCTTCTTAAGTGCTTGTACAATTAAATAAATAAAAATACGAAGACAAAAAAGAATTTATAAAGACGTTTAATCGAGGGGAGTGTCGCCTCACTGTGCAGCTTAAAGCAGCCGTAAGGAAAACGGAAAAAAATAAGTACAAAGATAGAGTTGATGCGCAAGGCTCAGGTCTCTTCGCAGTGCGGAGTAGCGGTAGCCGCGTAGTAGCCGCAGCAGCCGATTCAACGATAATTATACAAATATGTCCGAAAATATACGCAACCTATTGGATCTAAAATGTTGCGTGGATGGAACGGACAAGGTCAATAGAAAAATAAATAAAAAATAAAAAAAACAACGGAATACAACATTTTCTTCTCGACTCTTCCTCCCGTGTAAACGTATATTGAAAAAAAAATGCTTTGTCCGAACGAATCGACATACGAGGGATTCGTAAAAACACGATAGCCGCCGGTATCCTTCCAGAAGTTTTCGACCTCGCCGAGTTCTCCGTAATTAAAATTGGACGTGCAACGCAGCTGCCGCGATGACTCTTTTCCTCACTCTCGTTACTCTCGTTTCTTCTAGTAGCGATATCCTTCAGATGATTGGCTCTGAGTCGAGGACTTGTGGAACGGCGTTCCGGAGTGATCTGCAAACGCAAATGATTTCGCCGAATTTATGGCCAATAGATGAGAAAAAGAATGATTTGATATTTTCGGCACGCCGGCGACGAGTAACGAAGGAAGAACGGGATGACCCGGATGACGAAGAGAGAGATCGATAAACGGAGCGTCTTCTCACCGGTTCCGCTGTATCGTCGATCGGCAGGTCCCGGAGCTCCTCCTCCGTCCTGATTCTCCCCTCGCGCCTCCGCAGCGAGAGACAGCTCGACGCCTCGCTGAATTTCCGGCGGTATCGGTGGTGGCGTCGGTAAGTGAGCGCCCTGAGGATGAAAACCTTCGGCATCCGCCGTATACCTCACCGTGTACTCAACACCGTCCGGTCCCGTATAAGAGTAAGATCCGCTCACCACCTCGCTCTCACCTGGACAAACGTTTCTTATTTATCGTTTTTTTTTTTGGTTTTCTCATCTTCGCGTTCAACAATGTTAAAACGAAATTTGTTTCGGAAGATATAGTTATTCGCTTCGGATCACCGCAAATTCTTTTCCAAAATCCCTACGGTAAGTTTAAACAAATCTCAGACTCACCTTGGGTTTGACCGGTTTCTTCCGCCGTTATACCATTTCCCGTTGCATAGCTGAACTGATAACTTCCGTCCCCGGTGTTTTCGCTGTTGAAGGAAATAATCGGTATCGCCGCGCCGCCCGGACTACCGCCTTGACCACTCGGACGACCACCACCACCACCCGTGCCTAAAGTGTTCGCTTAATATTTATTCCAAGTAAATATACACGATGAATAATTGCAGGCTTCGAAATTAACCGGACCAAACGTAGCAAAAAAAAACGGATGCCAATGCGCGTTGAATAAATTGAAATATGTAAATTTATCCGAATAAGGAGATAGTTCGAACGAATGTTGAACGGATAAAGGATATTCACGAAGTCGTTTGGCTATGGTTTGAAAGAGATATTATGCAATTGGTGAAACACAACTTTATCAGAGCGAAAGAAAAAATGGGATACCTCCGTGAGCCGCGGGACCGAAACCACCCGGAGTGCCGGAGCCTCCATGACCTCCCGGTCTAACGGCGGCTCCTCCGAGTCTCCCGGGGCCACCACCGCCTCCACCTCCAACGGGTCTGTTCGGCGCCGATATAAATCCACCTCCGCCAGCACCGGCCGCACTTCCGGGCGGAAGATAAGTGTTTTCCAGTCGCGCGGCGTGACAAGTACCCGCTATCCCCACCACCACCACGGCCTCCACCAACGTCAACAGAAATCGCTGAAAAAGAATGTCCTCTCACACGATTCAAAAGCGACCGTCGCGTTTCGACGCGCTCGATTAAAAATTGATTTAAAAAACGTAATTTTTTCAAAACTATGTCTTCAAGACACTTGAAAACAAAAGTTTAAGCAATAACGTATAGGAAAGTTACAATTCAACCAAATGCCACAGTAATACGCAGTTATTGAAGGAAACATTATTACTTCATTAAAAATCGATCGACAATTGTTCTCTTCGCTATTAAAAAAGGCCTATTAGTATAATTATGTTCGTGCGGTAGAGACGTTCTCGATTCTTTGCAAAAGTCAAATAGCTTCGTTTTTTTCCTCGCGAGAAAAGATCCTCCGGACAAAAATTCAAAGTGACAGCCCTACCCGTGATTTCATCCCGAGCCCACTCGTCGCAACTCAAAAAGTAAAAACGTAACGAAACTACTTTAAATTTAAATAATACGAAAGTCTGCAACGAACAATCTCGAGATTTATCTCTTCGGTTCTTCGGCTCGTAGAACGTTACTAGAGATAATTGTGAATCTATGGACGATGCGCCAGGTTCTTATATACCCCGTGAGAGGATGCATCGTGATACATATACGTACATCCAGAATCGTCTTCCTCCCACCGGGCAGTCTCGAGCACGTGTTCTCGTCTCGTCTACCTCTCTCGATCTTCTTTTTTTTTCCTTATCGATGCGTGCGCGCATTTCCAACATCTGCCAGTTTCCGTTTTTTTACCTCTGTGAGCCGAAAGAGCAACGAGCAATCGACGCAAAAACCAAGCGAAGAGGATGCAACAAAAATTTCCCAAGTGAAACGAAAATCTCTAAGTAGAACGATTCGTTTCTTTTGGTAAACAAAATAAAAAGCGGACGCAAGAACGAGATTGTAAGAAAAAAGATTGTATAAATTAAAGAAATGGGCAAAAAACGATAACGAGTCGTTAAAGGAAAGGTGGAACCCGAGGAACAGTCAAGAGTAGTACAAAACGATTGGAGAAGGAGAAAAGGAGGTAAAAGTGAGAATCCGGATCGTCGATCGATGGATTCTGTCTGTGGGTGCACCGTGATAGTTGGAGGGCATCCGGGTCGGAAGAGAGTGGAAAAGGTGTTAGGTCGCGATGCCACGGCCCCCTCGTTCTCGGATGTATCGCTTTGGAGGTATTGTCTCGCGGGTCAAGTGACCCTCGCGCTTGTGACGCCTCCACGCAACTCGTCTCTCCCATTCTCTCTCTCTCTCTCGTTCGAAAAGGTTTCCTATCAATCCGCAATCTCAAAAATGAACGATTCGGGTAAAAATCCGAGATTGGACAAGGCTCGACACGGGCATTCGATATATTCCGGGTTTTCGAGAAAATCCTCAAAACTTTTGAACCCCGGCAGGCCACGAGTTTCTAACTTTTTTTTCATGACAGTCACAACGACACGATAAACAATGGCGACAGGTTGGAACGGGTGAGAGGTCGCTGCTTCACCAAACGGAACAATATACTTCCCCGATTAAAACGAACGAAATTTCGCGGCGTTCGTCCGAGTCGAGTTATTGTGGGAGAGTCGCGATGTTATCACGGATTCGCACTGCGCATCCCCTGACACGTACCCGATCGTACAAAATTGCGTAACGAGTTCGGTTCACGAGTGACAACGGGAGACCGTGCGCATTGTTATTAGAGAGGGCGCTATAAGCGCATGCAAGCGCGCGTCGTGGGCACGCCGAATTTTGTTTACCGACAAAGAGAGTTTGAGAAAAATTGCGGAAGGGAGCGCGGCGCTCGATGGATGAAAGTCTATTGTCATGCAGATAGGGAGAGAGAGAGAGAGAAACGAATCGTTTGTTTCGTCTTCTGGAGCATTAGCCACCTGAGAGCATCGTCCACATTACGACACACTTGTCAAGCGTAAAGTCGCATGGATCGATCTGCATTCATCATCCGAGAATTGTGTCCAGCGATATTATGAGACATTAAAATGATTATATTGAAAGAAGATAATTAAGTAAGGTTGTGTAAAAAGAAGCGAGAGAAAGGGGGGACAACGAATTTTATACTGTACGAGCACAAGGAAGATTCACGCGTTCGTTTTGTCATTCCACACCCTCGATATCCACGGGAGTCTAGGCGCGTAAATGTAGGATCTACGAGTCCGGGCCAAGAGACCCGACTCGCCCCAAAATCTCCCAAACGCGTAAAAGGTTTCGCACGAAATTAAACGAGAGGAGCGTCTCCGGCACCGGAGATCGCGAAAGCCGGCCTCTCGCTCGATTGATCGTCATATTTTTCACAATTTTTGCCCCGATCAATCAGGCGCGACTGTGCACGATTACGCCGCGGAAAGCCCGACTTTAACGATACACGGGATCGAGTACGACTCTCAATCGTAATAATGTGGTGCAAGAGAGCATAACTCGTACAGAGGGCAGATGCGACGACGAGATAACGCTTGATACCCCATAGACCGGTAATTTCCAATGTGATTCTATATCGGCGTTGTTACGTAATGGCCTCGATCTTATTGGCCATAATCCCCGTTACGAGAGTGAAATATTCAGCGGAAAGACGGGGGCCGAGCCATTTTTCGATCGTAATAGTTCTAGCACCGGCGTTGCGTTACGGTTACCTTCGATCAATTTTATACTCGGCCACATTTATTACGCGGGAATTATTTTCAAGAGACACCTCACGAACACTCGTGCGGAAGGGATACGCGAGAGGAGACGTACCTTAACCCCCCATACCGCGAGTCGTCGAATTCATTCGTGCGCTTCAACAAGGAAATATCGTTCGAGAATTCTACGTGATATCTTGAGGGCATGACGAACACACCTCTGTCCGCTTTGAAATTTTCAAACCACTATTCTCTCAACCGCCTAAACTAATTGGTACGAAATGTGTTGTGTGCATTCACCACGATGGCACTGGGCGCCTCCTGCTCGCCACTGGATGAAAATGTTTCATTCTTGAGCAATCACGGTTTATAACGTTTCGATTATCTCTCTTACACTCGTATGCCACGTGGTAATGTTCGTCGTGCCCTACGCTTTCTTTGACTCGTATATTTAACGAGTCAAAGAAAGTGTAGCGAGAGCCTCTTTGATTCCGCAGCTCTCATTATTGCGAAAATAAATTTTTCGGAGATGCCGGGCAAAGATGAGCTCAGGAGGGGAGAGAGAGGCGGACGAGTGCGATCGTAACGGTGTTACAATATTATCGGCTCGGTCGAATCGTGGGAATCGTGCATCGCGGGGGGCATCATTATTCACGGACGCTGGAACGAGGCAGAAGAGGTGGGGGATGGTTGATCGAAAAAGGAGAAGATGAGGAAGAAAGAAGAAAGCATGAACGTTGAGATTGGTACAAAGAGGAATGAAGCAAAGCTATTTTCGTTCGGGCGCGACTCCCTCGCGTTATCCCTGTATGATTCCTCGGTTGAGTTCGACAAGTAGAAAAGTTGGGAGCGCAGTTGCAGCGAGGATGCGTTACAGTTTTGTAACGCGATACTGCCTGTTACGATTGGGATTACGAAAGATCGGGGGAGGCGAGTGGGTGAGGGGCCCGGGGGTGATGCGCGCCGCCGGGAGAGACTCTTCGAAGCGCGGTCACGCGGCGAACCAAAAAAATCTGTTGGAACGACGCGGCGACGCAGCGTCCACGTATGCAAGTGGAATAATTGCGGAAGCGTTTCTCCCGTCGTCCCGCTTTGCGAATAGAAGTCCGCGAGTGCGTTCGCCGAGTCGAGACTCCCTCCTCCTCCTCCTCCTCTTAATTTTATTCCTCGCGTCGATGCACGGGACGAGTACCAACGAATTCTATCGATCAAGCTCTCCAGCCACGCGCGACGGCTCATCGTCACCATCATCATCGTCATCGACAGGCTCATTATCGAAAGCCCGATCGTCGAACGCAATAGCACGCGCCGATCGCTCCTCTTTCGAAATAATAGCCGAGCGTCGCAAAGTGCGTGGAAATCGCAAAAAATGGGTGAACAATAAAAAAAATTAAAAAAAAACGACAGTCATTTTAGAATTGAAAGATACGAGAGGAAAAAAAATGTTTTGCTGTCTCGCGGCGAGGGTTCTTGCAACGCGAGTGGAATTCTTGTTCTCCCTCTCTCTTTCACCCTCCGAGTTTGCTCGGACGTTGGCCGCGGTGGTTGACGCAACCGGCGTATTCCGGAACGATTTCTGTGGTGCTCGTGCGATCGCTCCTCGAGGATTACAAACGCCGACGAGGCGGATGGACGAGGACTGATGCAACGCGAATAACTGCTGATGTCTCGTAACGAAATTCTTCGACTCCTCTCGCCCCCTTCCAAAGGTCCTTTTACCCTACCGCAACGGCCATCCGTCTTTCGCGATCAGTCGAAAAGAGCTCGTCGCTACGCACGAGATTGTCCTCGTCTTCTCAATTGTATCGTCAATTCTATATCGTCCCTCGCCAACCGAGACCACCGGCAAATTCCTGATTCGAAACACTCTCGCTCGAGGTGACAAAATAACAAAACGGCGTCTGCTCGAGGGGAGGGAACGCTTCGAATCGTTCTTCTCGTTCGATCCGTCTAATACGGATAGACTCTGTCACGAGATACGAGGCCTCAATCTCCACGGATCTTTAAGGATGTATGTAAGGTCAATTCCGCAACACATTTATTTTTTTAAGGTTAATTCTGATGTCGAAATGTGAATGCCGAATCATTTCTGTTTGCATTCTATAATTTCTAATGAAAGAATTATGTCAATTTGTATAATTTACGATTTTTAATCAAATTAATATGCAATTTGATATTTGTGGCAGAGTACGAGTTGAGCCAATCAGATAATGTTATTTCTGTCCCGAGAAAATGTGGCAAGAAGGGTACAGTCAACCACGGCAGTCACCTGACAGTTTTCCCTAGAAATGGAGAATTCAATATAAATTAAATGGTGGAAACGTCAAACGTTAACCACGAAATTCTTCTTTTTTCGTGCATTGACTAAAATACATATATATGATCAACGCTAATGCATATTTCAAATTTATGGAACGTTAAACGTGTTGATATGTTTTACATACATTCTTAAACAAGATACGTGTGAAATTGGCGCTACGCGGAACGGAATACACCAACCAAAACTCTTTATAGCGAGCCTTGCATTTCAAATAATATTTTGTATTTTATAACGAATCTCTGTTAGTGAAAAAAGGAGAAAAAACTTGAAAAAAAGCAAACGTTTGAAGAGAGAAACAAAGAACGTTCGATACTTGAAGTGGAATGCGACGAAACATCGGCCAAAAATATTATATTCGCGGCGGCGTCTTAAAAGTAATGGCAAACAGAATCCCTCACGGAAGGAAAGAAGGAGGAAGCTCTGCAGTTTCCAGGGCGCGAGACTATCGTTTGCTACATTTCCGTCATCATCTCGCCGATCTCGTCGTCGTTGAGCAGCATTTCCTCGATGTTGGCGGGTTCGATCTTGGAGTACCTTTTGGAGGTTGGGGTCGAGAGGTTGGGACGTTGGGAGGAAGCGCTCACGTTTCTCGACGACGGCGTCAGCGACGAGGCTCCGTTCTCCACCCGCGATTTGGATAGTTGCGAATTTTTCTCGGACATTGCCTGCGAGGGTTCGCCACTTCCGGCGAGCGTTTTCGCGATCACCTCGCGACTCTGGGCAAAGTACGAATTCGGATGGAGGATCGACCGATCTGGAAGGACCCTGTGAGTCGCCTCGAAACACTTTGTGCATGCGAGATTGGGCTCACCCTCCTTTGCCAGTTCCACCGCTTCGCTCGCAGCTGCAATTCATTCGTGGAGTCCTCAAACGTTTGTTCTTTCATCGTGCCACCCTCCGCCATCGCAAACCAAATTGAAACTCGTCACCTGTTCGACGTTTCAACGAACAAACAACGATCGATCGGTATTTCTACGGTAAAGGTGTACTCACCGGATCCGGGTATACCGAAGCTCTCCAGTTTTTTCTTGAGCTCTTCGTGACTCGTGTGCTTGAAGGGGCATCCGTGCTTTTCCCCCGGACCGGGAGGGTTATTTATGATCTTGCTGCATCCGTAGGGCGTGTAGTTGGTCCTCTTGCCCTCTTTCCCGTAATAATGTCGTATAGCGTAGCTATAATTTTTCTCAAATTTGTCGAGATCCATCATTTTGGTAAACTCGATCCGCCAGAACCGCAAGGCGTCCTCGAGCTTGACCCCGATGCCCTTGAGAAAAAGGCCGTACTGCATTCGACCGGTGTTTCTCAAATGATGATCGGTCTTGAGACTCTCGTGGAGTACCCTCATGCACATTGGATACGATATTTTGGATAGCTCGTCGAGGCTCTCGATCGGCACCGCGTTCGTCGACCAAACGACCTTTGTCATTTCCGAAAATATGTTCGGCAGACTCTTCAGATAGGAGCTCAAGCGATCGTCGTCCTCGAGATTCTTGAAATTGTTCGCTGCAATCTGAAATACTTAGTGTATTATTCTTTGCCTTCTTAGCAATACCCAAAATACAAATCAACCCTCTCGCGCTTCTGGATATACTCGCGATATCGATAAATTTGTAGTACACGGAGACAAGGCCAACAACGAACCTCGAGCTCCTCGTTGAGCAAACTCTTGAATTCGGAAACAAAGAGGGAGACAAGCTCAGAGAGAGGAATGTATGCGAAACCCTTGCTCAAATAGACTCTTCGCGCTCGAACCAAATCAGATACTCTCTCGAAGGGTACTCTGTAAAAGTCCGTATTGTCCACAGCTGTGATTTTTGCCGTTGACGCGTGAAGATTTTCCCGCATCTCGTCCTTCTCATCTTGAGATATCTGAAGAAAAATATATCTCGTTCGTTTCGCCCAGTTTTCACAATTGTCGTAAACCCGCCTAAGTTCATTATCATCACGCCTGATAATCTTGGACAAACGCCAAAACTCAGCTTTTGTCCAAACCCGAACACAGCCACGGCATGTTGTTAATTTCAGCTTACCGCTTGATAGTCGAAACCGGCAAGGCTCAACAACTCGACAATTCCTTCCTTGTTCAATGAGGAAAA
This sequence comes from Ophioninae sp. A BG-2022a, assembly GCA_030523105.1. Classification (NCBI taxonomy): domain Eukaryota; kingdom Metazoa; phylum Arthropoda; class Insecta; order Hymenoptera; family Ichneumonidae; species Ophioninae sp. A BG-2022a. The sequence continues at coordinate 28,778 of JAPYZI010001705.1, forward strand.
CCTTATTTTGAGATAGTCGACTTCTGTGTTCAGAAACCACCTGCGAAGATCCGCATTTCGACAGTAGGCCAATCTTAAAATAAAGTGCGACACGTGGTCCCTCCTTCTCGCTTGCAATTCCAGTTCGGTGCGTGAAGAACATCCCTTACCAGTGACCAACTTTGCAGGGTAATTCAAGCCGTCTTTTCTCAAAGCATTTAGCAGTGCATTTTTTTTCGCCTCGATAGTCTTCAAGTCACTTCTTTGCCCAATCGATTCTACCAGTTGAAGCACTAAAAACGATCAATTTTAACCATGATTTTTTAATTTCAAGTTTTTCTTTTCTTTTCTTTATTCGTCTGTTTTCGAAAAAACTGGTGGTAAATTGATTCGAGTCATCGGTGCTGCTGTATTTTCGAGACGTGGTTCCAAATACGAAACCGAAAACTACCCTTCCATTAAACACTAACCTCAAGCATCAAAAGCGAACACAAGCGTCCCACTAATTTTTCAATTGCTGAATTTTCGCTTCGAGCATAGAGATGGAACGAAACGCTTGAATTTTGGCAATACGTCGTTAATAATCGAACGAAAAGATCGATTGGAGAACGGATTGGCCGTTCGTAATCTCACCTTGACGCCTCTCGAGGCCCAATTCTTGAAATTCCTTGAGGCTTAACTGGCCGGTCGGAGAATTTTTGTAAAATTGTACGTCGTGTGGATAAATTTCAGCGAGACCTTCGTCATCTTGTTTCACCTGCGTGTAACGCCTGCGCTTCGTATATTCCATTATTTACAAAATACAACGAGCGGAATAACGAGCAACAAACAACAAAGCGGCAAATTAAAAAAATACGCGTTCCTTCCTGGGAAACAATAACAATCCGGCAGAATTATTTCCCGCCAAAATGTTTCAGCGTAAAGGCGAAACAGGCTTGCGCAAAAGTTCCGCTCGCCGACGCCAGTGTGCCGGTGGCGCGATCGTACCGCACATGGAGACTAGAGCAACGAAGTCAGATGTGCATAGGACAGTTCTTAAGGATTATATGTGCCGATTCTGCTGGGGGCTACCCCCATTGGTAGTTCTCGAGTAGCGGCGCTGACGGCGGTTTTCATTCTCGCTCTCGCTTTCTTTCGTGGGCATAAACGTTGGGAGAATTATGGTGTCCTGCTTACTCCTGTAGATGTTATGGTTCGAAGCATAGTCGAGCCTTGCTTCCTCTTATAGGTATTGTAATATACAGGGTGCCCCACGACGGAACGTCATCTATGAAATGACGGGTTTGTGTAGTTCCCGGATCAAAACCTGATTTATTATTAATAGTTCAACGAATTCACCATTTAATTCGCCCTAAACTCTAAATTTCTACGAAAAAATGTCGAAAAGATATTCCCGAAAGGTTTTTTGCATTTTCCCAGTCTAATTTTCCACTTTCGGCAAAAACTCGGGCATATCCGTAATCAGCGCAAAAATTCCGATTAAATACACCCTTTTAATACTTAAAAAACGGAAAAAAAATTTTTTCGACCTCCCAGGCCCCTTTTGCCAGAATCTCAAAAATCACGATATTTCAAAAGGTCGTAGAATGGCCTTCTCCTAGGCTATGGAGATTCAATTGGTGAGTTTGGAAAAGGTTTTTGCCTAACTTAGATAATGGCGTTGGATTCGTATTGATATCTCTTTTAGTTTTCCTGGAAAGTCCACTTG
>JAPYZI010001706.1:0-73330 GCA_030523105.1 Ophioninae sp. A BG-2022a
AATTCTCGGAATTCTAACTTAATTTCTCGGAAGTCGTACCGAATTTCTTGGAATTCGTACGGAATTTCTCGGAAGTCGTACTGAATTTCTCGGAATTCGGACTGAATTTCTCGGAATTCATACTTATTTCTCGGAAATCGTACTGAATTTCTCGGAATTCATACTTATTTCTCGGAAATCGTACTGAATTTCTCGGAATTCGTACTTAATTTCTCGGAAGTGGTACTGAATTCCTCGGAAGCCGTACTGAAATTCTCGGAATTCTAACTTAATTTCTCGGAAGTCGTACAGAATATCTCGGAATACGTACGGAATTTCTCGGAAGTCGTACTGAATATATCGGAATTCGTACTTAATTTCTCGGAATTCGTACCGAATTTCTCGGAATTCGTACTTAATTTCTCGGTAGTGGTACTGAAATTCTCGGAAGCCGTACCGAATTTCTCGGAATTCGTACTTAATTTCTCGGAAGTGGTACTGAATTTCTCAGAAGTCGTACTTAATTTCTCGGATTTCGTACTTAATTTCTCGGAATTCGTACTTAATTTCTCGGAAGTGGTACTGAATTTCTCGAAAGCCGTGCTGAATTTCTCGAAATTCGTACTGAATTTCTCGGAATTCGTACCGAATTTCTCGGAATTCGTACTGAATTTCTCGGAATTCGTACTTAATTTCTCGGAAGTGGTACTGAATTTCTCGGAAGCCGTACTGAATTTCTCGGAATTCGTACCCAATTTCTCGGAAGTCCTACTGATTTTCTCGGAAGCCGTACGGAATTTCTCGGAAGTCGTACTGAATTTCTCGGAATTCGTACTGAATTTCTCGAAATCGTACTTAATTTCTCGGAAGTCGTACTGAATTTCTCGGAAGCCGTACAGATTTTCTCGGAAGTCGTGCTGAATTTCTCGGAAGTCGTACTGAATTTCTCGGAGCTCGTACAGAATTTCTCGGAAGTGGTAATGAATTTCTCGGAAGTCGTACTGAATTTCTCGGAATTCGTACTGAATTTTTCGGAATTCGTACCGAATTTCTCGGAAGTCGTACTGAATTTCTCGGCAGCCGTACGGAATTTCTCGAAAGCCGTACTGGATTTCTCTGTAAGTCGTACTGAATTTCTCGGAATTCGTACGGAATTTCTCGGAAGCCGTACTGGATTTCTTGGAACTCGTTCTGGATTTCTCGGAATTCGTACTGAATTTCTCGGCATCCGTACTGAATTTCCCGGAAGCCGTACCGAATTTCTCGGAAGTCGTGACTGAAATTCTCCGAAGCCGTAGCGAATTTCTCGGAAGCCGTCCTGAATTTCTCGAAATATTCAATTTTTCGAATAAATTTCTTACTCTGTTTTATGCAATTGCAACTTTGGGGTTTTTTTTTAAATTGAAGATTATCACACATTTCTTGACGTGAGTATGCGAATACGAAACACAGTCTTTTTATTCTAATGATGATGGAGTTATCGACCTTACCGAAATCAGGGACCTATCGAATTCGAAAGAAGGCAATGTACCTATGGACGCGAATTTCAGTGCATCTGAAAATCTCCTGTCGAACGGCCTCTGTTGGCCACAAAAGTGGGTATGCTTCGAGCCCTCCAACTCTTTTACGAGTCGACCACCATCAAACACGATTTGTACTAGCGTGGCGTGCGCCTAGCGATTTGGACGGACGTGCGCGCGTGCTCTCCCAGAAAACCGCAGATACGAAAAAGAAAAAGAAGGCGGGAAAAAAAATCAGAGAGCAATTTCTTTTTCCATCTCGCATTTCACAAATTCACATTTCACATTAACTCCGAAGTCTAACGCGCAGTCACGTGTTTTCATGATGATCAAAAGTTTTGGGGCACGCAAGAAGGAAATAGAAGTAGTAAGAAATTTGGAGAGGGAAAGAGAGGAGGGGAAAACGTGGTGGAAGTTTGGCAGGGGGGGGGGCAGCTTTTAGTCGCAATTCAGGTTTCGATCTCAAGATCTTCTCTATCGATAATCCGTTTCTGCTCTCTTCTCGGTCTCTCTCTTTCATTCCCATTCGATCTATGAATCCTCAGTCCGAAAGATCCTCAGTCTCGTATTATTGAATAGAGAGAATAAAGAAAAATAAAAAAAAACGAGACGTTGAGATTTTCGGTTTCGAGATTTCCTACAGGTACCTATCGACTACTCGAGCTAATCCGAAATCGCATTGAACAAAGTACCGCGCTTTGGTGAACGAGAATAAATCTTTTGCGGCTTCCTATAGTCGAGATTGCCAGTGTACATCTCACGACGTGCTACCCTCATCTCGTGAATCGCGAAGAAAAATAATATTAAAAAAAAAAACTAAAGATACCCGTAAACGAACGTGAATTGAGGATGTACGGTTGGAACTAGTGACGAAGAAGAGGGTTGTAGAAAGCTATCCCATTTTTCCCGAGGACTTGAAAAAACGGAAGAGCAAAACTCAAATTGGGTATAGAATCCTAGGAAAATATTATCGCAAGTTATCCCTCGAGCTAGGGTTTCACCATGAGGAAAACGAGAGTCCACGTGATCAAAGATTCGAGGATGGTGAAATATGGTTAGAGAGAGAGAGAAGTAGATCGATGGGTGGCTCCAGTCTCGTCATTGCTCTCTGTTTTCTCGTCCCCTCTGTGGATAGAAGCATACGTCATGGTACGAAGGATAATACAAAATGTGGTCTCGAAACGGTCTACGAAGTCTGGTGACCGCAGTTATGCGGCAAAAGACAGCGAGACGGAGGAAGATGAACTGAAACGGGACAACCCCGGTTGGACTTCCTCGTCCTCCCCCCTCGCCGTCACTTCCCCTCAACATATATCCCTACGAATTTCATTCTGTGTTGGAAGTTGAAGGAAGAGACTACCAACGCAGTCACCAAACCACAGAGGGTAAGAGAAGAAAACGAGAAGAAAGAGAGGCGAGGACAAGTAGAATTCTCCGGTTGCCAGCCTCGTTTGGTCACCATTCTTTCACTCCATTCAAGAGTTTCGCATTTTCACCAAGAATCGAGTGACAGAATGAGAGAGGGGAGAAGAGTCTTCGAGGGGTGAAGGGGAGGCTCATAGAAACGGCAATTTTGTCGTTTTCAGTACCCGTGTGTTCGTTCCTCTCTCTCTCTCTCTCTCTCTCTCTCGTATATACACTCCGGGTTGTTCGACCTCTCACGCCTTGACGGCATTGACCATTGGAACACACGAACCATTCAAACCAGTGCCATTCTTTCGCTTCGACAGGGTCGTACCGCCCGCTTTACATTGTCACTGTCGCGCCCCCACTGTTTTTTTTCACCTCCCCTTATTTCTCTTTCTTGACACTCTGCACTCCTCTCTTTTCTTATTCTCGGCTGTTGCCGTTTCGCGCTGATGGTGGGCGCGAGAATTCACTCTCTCTCTCCCTGTCTTGGAAGAGAAAAACGATATTTCGATACATGAAGCTCTGAGCAATGAGGCTCAGTTTGGCCTCAGTCCAGGAACGTAAATCGATGATCAAAGGTAGGAGGGTGGAGGAAGATCACATTGAACTTGTTCGGAGAAACTGCCTAACTTGCGGTCACTTCTGTCCACCCCAATAGAATTTGCCATTAGAGAGGACTCTTGCGTTTTTGGGATCAGGCTTTTTTGGGTCCTTTTTTATGCCAGCGATTTATCTATTCTTTCTCTCTCGCTCTCTTTTACCCTTGAGGTTTGACACATGGAAGCGTGCTCGTAATTCTGGGCGCGAGAATTCACGTACGTGGTATCGATCCACAAGAACGGGAATAATCACGCCCCTCTTGAAAACATATTTCAGACGCCGTGCGAAAAATCAAAAAAGAGGATTACAATGGCCCGGGACGATTTAGCGATACTTGGAGCGTTGGAGACATTCGGGGTAAGTGTACGCATCCTCTATAATCGAGCGTCTTCTTACCGTTTGGATATTGGAAGGCAATGGGGGATTACGTGATTTATTATCAGCCCTCTGATTCTATCCTCCATTTCCATACCTCTAATATCAACGTAAAAAGATTATTTTGAAAAAATATTCGCGTTAGCTATACCTATAACGAAACGTTGAAATTAACACGTAGCAAAAATAAGAATAATATCATTTTGTAAATTAAACCTTTTTTTACGTATTGAAAATGCGCAAGACGATTTTGAACAAATAAGTACGCACGCGAGGGATCCTAAATTTTAACGAGTATTGCGACTTACAAATTTCTCAATTCCGCGAAAGTATTATTTTTTTTTCATCGTGTGAATGGCTGTTTAGTGGTGATCCTTTGCTTTTTTATTCCTCGAAGCAATTTAGCAATGCGATTAAAAAAATTGTATGTATGAAGATATTGGCTCTCGCGAGTTAAACCACGTGTTAGTTGCAGCTGTAAGCCAACCTCCCATACCACCCTTCTTTTCTTTTTAATCTTTGGCTGTTTTTTAAACTCTCTCTTCTCATCTCTTCTTTTTTCTCTGTTTCTTGCTTTCTCTCCCTCTCTCTCTTTTATTCCTTTGTTTTTCTCCCTTATTCTCCTCCATTCCCTCTTCTCTCGCTCAGGAGCAGCAATCCCGCCCCCTATATACCGTTCGCCGTGTATATTTAGGCTGGTATTAGGCCGTCCCTAGTGGGATCTCTGGCTGCTTATTAGCCTTGGCTTCGGGTATATTGCCTACCGTTTGTTCATCGTCATCTACCCCCAAACGTATATTCCGATTGATCCGGTATCTCGGGCTTTCGCGAAGTCAAAAAAAGTGGCTTATTAACGTTCTTGTATTAAATACATCGACCAGTGAAAAATGTCGTGGTCATGGCCATGATGAATGATGGGATTGATCATCCGTCGATCATTAAAAATCGTACGAAACAATTTCTGATAAAGGGCACGTGCATGAAAAATACGAGGGCCGTTGGGGTTTAAAAAAGTCGAAATTTTTGAAAATTTGAAGATTTATAGTTCGTTATAGACTAATTAATGAATATTAATTAATTTGGAATTTATCATTCAATAATTTACTAGCTATAAACATGTGGAGTTAAAAAAAATTATTATTAGTATTATAAAAATATAACATCCCCAAGATTTAGGATGAAAACATCAAATGTCTATTTATAAAATAGTGAAAGAATTATTTTAACGACGAATTAATGAGTAATAATTGGAAACTTGAATGTACATTTACTTTTTGGGTGTTTATGAATGATAATAATAATATTATCTGAAGCTATCATTTAAATTTCAAAACTAAGTTTGTTTCTTGGACAAATGTACGGTCACTGGCAAAACGTCAAGCACATGCCAATTATTGTCGAATTTGACTTTGAATATTATTGAAAGTGGATAATCAACATGTATAAGTGTTCAATTTTTATGAAACTATCTATTTTTAAGACGAAATATATACCACATCGTTTGGCCATGTGAATCCACGATTTCCCTATTTCGGACCCACACAACCCAAATACACTTTTTGCTCTTTCTGAAAAAATCAAATTAATGATTTGTCTTCCATGAATCATGACCGAAAATCCGTTTTATGCGGGCTGGTGATCCTATCACTCCCACGACTAAGTTAATCAAGAAAATGTAAGTATAAGAAGTAAAAGGTTCGACTCAAAGGTAAATTGGGTAGTGAGGAGGGTGAGGAACTCTTGGTCAAATATTTGAAGTCACTTCCTGCCGAATGTTATTGTTAAGCTTTCTCACGTGTGCGAGGATACCTGCGAAGTAGAAACTACAATGCTGCACCGTACAGTGCTGATGGAATAAGCCCATCGAGATCTTGGACTATTGGGAACCTTTGAAAAAAAAAAGATCTCGTCTATACTGAATATAGGTAGTTCCGTTTGCTCGCAGTGAATGTTTGTGCTCGGGAAAAAAAACCTTCGAGCCTGTTTTTACGATTTGCCGAGAGTTTCGATCATCTCGACTGGAATCCCAAAAGCTGCTTGACATTTTCGAATGTTTTCGTCGACGACTAATCCACATCTACACTGAGAATAGTGAAAATCGTGGGAAAAGTTTTTCGTGATCAATCAAAAGATTGGCGCATTTTAAAGAGTCAGAATTTCGTTTGAAAGTTCACTTAAAAAATTAATACTAAAAAGTATTGAAAAAGTACAACCGTTTTCTTATTAGGATCAAGTTTGAACGAAAAAAAAAAACAACATCGATTCTTGAGAGATTTCAATCACTGAGAGCCCTCGAACACGTTCTTATCTTGGTTGGATATTTCGTGTTCTTTCGCTTGAGGATGATTTTTGCGAGTAACCAAAATTGGTTCGCGAGCAACCGAATTGTGAAAAAGGAGCTTAAAAAAAAAACATGTATTAGCCTGGGGTGTTTTAGGTGCGCGAAGGAACATCGGGAAGATACGTGGTCCATGTACGATTCGATCGTACCTTAAATCTCTCTCACAAGCTGAATCGACCGGAGGCAAAAAATCATTGCCTATATCTTTCGTTGGCTGCATAATCCAAACTATCAACGTATTGTAGGCCTCATCCCTCGTTTGTCCCACGTTGCATCGTTGAACTCGTGAAGGACTAAGCTGGCTTCTACCATCGTAAGTTTTATGTATTATTTTTCTTATTTTTCTTTTTATTTTTTATTGCTCCTTTTTTTCTAGTTATCTTGCCTCTTCGTCCGTCCAGATTTTTTCCTCGTACGCTGACGAGTTCCCGCGATTAATAATTCTTCTTTTTTTTATACCTCGACCCCCCCAAGCATTCTCCAGGTGGTCTGTGCATCCCAATGCCGTTTAATCGCTTCTAACGATCATCATCATCGGCTGTACCAGCCCGGCTAATATCGTTAGCTCTGATTAAGATCAGCCTTGAGCAATAACAACAGCAACGTACCATATAAGATACCCCGATTTGGCTAGTTCGGGCTGCTTCAGTTTGGCAACGTCACAACCTACGAGAACGCACTCCGAAGAGATGCGAAGACTGGAACGGAAAAAAAGACGGTCTAATGAAGGGAGAGAGAAAAGACGTCTAGGCGCCTGTCGGTGATCATCCAGGAACAATAGATGAGAAATGAATTATAAGTAAGAGCGATTGAAAATCTCTATGTGTTTGTTGTTGCGCAGAGGGCAAAAAGGAACCTCGTCATTGACCGGAAACATCCTCTTCATCGTTCCTAAACGATTTTCTCACCTGGTCTAGGTGATCTTGGAAGGCAGAGCTGCTAGAGATAAGTGAGAAGAAGTAACGTTCCTCTAATCGTTCATTGATTCTATCCAACAGGATCACGAACCTACCGATGCCTCCTAACAAATGAGGCCGGAATGAAGAATCATCGGAAATAACAAGCTCGAAGTGTTCAACGACGTTGATTGAAAGTCCTATTTTTCAAATTTAGACGTGTTTATTTTTCCCAAATGTTTGATATTGTTGTCAATTCTTCTACGATTGCTGTAACATGTTTTGCCATCGTGGAATGAAAGACGGGCCACTCTGATGCAACTTTCACACATCGAGGCTTGGACTACCTGGCTGCAAAGTTGACTACGCTTCTACTCCTGACTTTCGTGACAGTTCGAAGGTCTCTTTGGAAATAGCAGGAGACGGAATCTTACGAAAAAGGAGAACGAAAAAGACGCAAAAACGAAGCGGCGATCAATGAGGTAAAGAGGAACGGCCAGAGCGTAGCGGAGTTGTCTGTTGGTGTCTCGAGGTCACGTGAACCAGGGTAAAATCCGGTATGAGCCTAAATACAATTGTATATGTATTCCTGAAGAACGGAAAAGAGAATGTAACGAGCACGGTTGAGCCACCGGTTGAGGAGATGGTTTTTCCTCAACAATGTGACCCCGTGGGGGTTGAAAGGAGACAGCGAGACGCCGGGTCCGGGTTTGTGTATGCGCGTATCATCCGATGAAGAGAGCCGTGGGGAGTTTCGTTTGCGGACGTCTTGCCGAGAGGTCCGCGGATCTGTACACATACCATGGCCGGGGACTGTCCAGTCTCCGAGAGACGAACACAGGGTGAGACGCGCGAGGTGAAAAGGAAGAAGGCCCAGGGTAATTGAAGTTAAACGAGATAGCTCGCCATTCACGAGAATGAAATCCTGACAATGAAGTACTCCTCTCCTTTCACTAACCCCTCGTCCCCACCTCACCTCGACCCTTTTCCCTTCGTACGTCTTCCTGTATCTACTATGTTGGCTTTTAGCTCTCGTTGAGGATGGAAGCACCTCCGGCGACAGACAATAGCTCTGCTGGAGTCGTTACGATGAACTCAACTTCAGCGGGATACGTATCTTACCCATACCCCACATCCGTACGTCCCATTCGTAAAATTCATTGCTCGTGGTTGTCATTGCCGGTACACGGGGCGCCCCGCAACATCTCTGAAAAATAGTCCTGTTGCGTAACCACCGTCGTTTTCAAAACGCTAACGAGGTCAAGAACCGCGTTGCCCACCACCAACCAGCCGTCAAAGTCGACACAAAATTAATGAGGCAACCCAATTAAAAAACCAATCTTTTGCAAACTGTCTCCTCTTGTTTGTACAGTATAGTACAGTAACTGAATTAGAGTAGAGTCCGATAGTAACTGAACTAGAATTATTTTAAAAAGTTGATTTTTACTATTTTTTTGGGGGGTTTGGGGGCGGGGGTAAGCAGTGTATTAGCGTACAATTTTTTTGTTCATTTTTCCGGCGGAATTTTGCTATTTTTGCACGAGCGTTAAAAAATCTAGTTCAGTCGGTTGCTAGGGATATATTGAACTTCAGAGCTGTACATTTTTCTGTTTTTTATGGTTCATTTTTGAAACTCCAATACCAACGCTGAACTGGTTTCTAATGGAGACATTGAAATCAGATAGTGTTTTTGTATATCAAAAGATAGTGTTTTTGTATAAATCATATAGCGGTTATTTGTTATTTTTTTTCAATACGTATTTATTAAGCCTAGCAAACTCTACATGAAAATGTAGGGTTTGATAGGCTCTCTGAAGAGTAAGATAGAATAATGAATCTATATTAATAACTTGATTTAAAAAATCAAAAACATAGGCTTTTTTCGATCGCTCAAAGTAGAATTCTGCCTTAAGAGCAACTGTCCATATGGGAAAAGGAAAAATCAAAATGTTTCGGATGGTTCCCAGATTTCACCGTGTTTCAAGCGGAGCAGTGAATTCGAGACTGAAGGAACCCCAATTTCTGAACAATCCCTAACTTTATGGCAATTCCCATATTTTTTTTTTTTTTTTGCGTACCAATAAAAAGCCTTTAATTATCGTTGTAACACAGTTACGTAGCCCTTATGCCCAGACTAGGCTCTTCCTTTCGCGACCGATCACAGGCGTGGTTGAACATATTTACTACCGAAAGGAGAGACGTCGACGTGTATACGGCGCCGTGTTCTGGGCTCTTTGGGCCCTCGGTTCTCTCAGACTTTCAAACAGGGCAATCTTCGTTTTTTATCCCTCTGGTGGTACAATACGTATCGATGCAACGGATAATCAACGGTAGAATCGCTCCTTGCCGTTCCTACCGTCCAGTGATTTCCAACCCCTCATCCTCCCCATTCCTCTCCGGCACTTTTTCACCCTGACCCCCTGGCTCATGTACAAACACGCAAGGTGTGCCCGGAGTCTTAACGCGCTTGGGATCACTTTCCAATGCGTATAAACATTTTGATAGACGTAAAAGCCTGTTGTTTCAGCAGGAGTTACCCTGTTGGACCAATCTTTATCGCAAGCTCTCGCATACTTGGGTCGACATACACCAACGATTGGGTACTCGTCTTTACGTCCGCGGGAAGAAGAGGGAACAATATACAGGGAGGCTTTCAACTGCGAAAGGCGTTCGGTTCGTTAGGTCGGACGATCCCTTGAGTAAGTGGCGTCAATGTATATTCAACGAGTAGGCGTTCTCCCCAAGGTTTATACGCGTCTCACTGCTTCTTCTTATTCTTCTTCTTCTTCTTGCTTTCCTTCGTATACATGTAGATCCAAGTTTTTAAGTGTCATACACCCAACGCACACGCATACGTACGCACCCATTTGGCTCTCTCATTAATATCTCTTTCAGATATTCACCAAGCATTCGTCTCATTCTTACGGTGCCTTCATTATACCTATGGAAGCTCCTTTGAGTGTGTACACGTGGTCCGTTCACGGAGCTACTGCTGTCTCCGAAGTGTCGCACGCCAAGAGTCGATGTCTTCGTTATCTCGCCTCGTGGGGTCCACGAACGTGGTCCCACGAGAGGATCACGGTCCTGCTACAGGTACATCTCGCTCAAGAAGTTAATCCAACCGTTCCTTTTTATTATTCCTCCCTTTCCTTCGTATATCCTTCTCGGACCATGTTCCCTCTTGGATAAATACGTTTGTGTGTCGACACCAGAGGCCACGGGAACGAAACTTCTCTACCCCATAACCAAAGATGGGGCACCGCTCGAGAATGAGATAATCGAGTACGCGTTTTCTCGCCTTCCTCTTCTGGATCGCTGCTCTCGAACCTTCATAGCCATCCTTGAATGCTCGGCTAAGACCACTCTGGTGGTAATGATCGGCCGGAGTTTTTGGATTTTGTTCGGAATTTTTTTTATATATTTCGATTCACCTCATTGAGCATTGAAATACTTGGCAGGTGACCCTCTAGGTGTTATTGGATGCATTTATCAGGATATTTCAACTTTTTATCCCGAATTCCACATAAATTTGGAAAAAAGTAAATAATCATGATATTTTAGGTCCTTTTACGTAAATTTACCAAGAAATTTCAACTTTTAATCCTAACTCCACTAGCAATTTGGAAAAAAACTAGTCACTGGTGATCCTTTAGGTTTTGTTAGAATATACCGGGATGTTTCGACGTTTTATCCTGAACACCCCCATCGAATCGTGGTAAAAAAAACTCGATACCTTTCGGAAGGTGTGCACAGAAGCAATTTTCGCTCCTTTTTTTCAAGGCCGGGCACAGGTTGAATATACTGAAGTGAGACGGGGACAATAAAAACACAATGGTGTTCAGGTCATGTTGTAACTTTGGCTCGATAGACGGTGATCGTCCGATCCAACTGGGCCATATACCTGCAAGCGTAACGCAAAAAATCTTTGGTCTTCATGGGACTCGACGTTAATTGCCACGTGACTGAAAGAGTTTGGTATGTTCTTCGCTGCTAGTTTCTTCCTTTTTAATGACCCAAGCTAGTATAATTCGGTACATCTTTACTACCCAGGACCAGAAGAACAATAGGTCGTATATCCAAAGACAAAGCAGGTTTTTGTTCGTGCGAATGGATGGGTTCGATCTACTCATCGAGCAACGAGTCTTCTGGAACCTTCCAATTGGTTCTGCTGATCGGGAATTTCAGGACTTTTTTCTCGGATGTTCGTTTTTTTTTCGTAATTTTCATTATTCGCAGTAGGATTAGGTAAGGATTGTACAGCTTTTTCACGCTCCGATTTAGGAACATCGATCGCGATATCTTCCTGTCCTTTTTACAATGTCACATCAGAGATCAAGTTACAACGATCGCTTTGATGATCGCGACTGTCGATTACGGAGTACACAGATCCGGTAGTTCGATCGGGGATTCCGATAAAGATCGTCAATGGTGGCACGCGCTATCCAGCACGAACTATCGAAGCTTCATCAAGAATGGCTGACTTGGTGAGATGAAACGTTCACGGGAACATAAACGCACACTTGGACGCCGCAAAACAAGGTTCTTTTTATGTATAACGCGAGGATTCTCGCGTCGGATCGATCCTGGCCTCTGTCTTGCTTTGTCCTCCTGGTATTCCCCCGAGGCCATAGCGAAATGAAGATGTCGTCGGGACGCTTCGTTAAGAAGACAAAAATTCAAATTATGCCTCTTCGGCGATCTCTACAGTTTGTCTCATTTATCCTCCTGTATATCCTCCAACATCTTCGACTAAATCTTACCGACGATTCCCGAAGGGTATGCTAAATCCTCTCAATCTTTAAGGACGATCCGACACGAATCAACGAAAATTAAGCACGAATATTTCTCGTTTTTACTTGGAAACGAGTTTTAAGGGCTACTGGAATGATCCCAAAAGTATGATTATTTAAAGCCGGATTCTACTTTGGATCCTCGAAAAAGATGATACTTTTGTGATTTTTGTATGAGATTACGAACAAGGATATTGATGTAGGTTTTGTTAAATTTAATAAATACATCCTCAAAACACATTTATAAATTATTTATTATACATTTCTCGCGAATCAACTGGTCAATTAAATTCTTTTAAGTAACCAGCTGATCAATTGAAAATATTTGTCCAAACAATTTCATAGCACCAGCCGATGAAACGTTTGTAATTGATCAGCAGGTCAATTAAAAAGAAAAAATCAAGATTAATCAAAAACGTTTCCTAATCAAGAACGATTACTTTGCCAGCAATATATTTGACGTCGAGAAATGTTGTAAATCATTTTCATAAACATTATTTTGAGAAAATTGGGTTCGAAGCTTGAATAGCATTTTTAACGTTGTAATCATGATTTCACCTTTGATCCGCTATCAACCTGGGCCATACGTCAGATCTTCCTAATTCATTAGTGTTGCCTCGATCAACGAACGATTGCTACTTTCGCACATTTTATTTATAAAAAAAAAAAATTATTAAACAATGATATTTTCGAGGATTTAAGATCGACAAGCCGATATTCCAGTTCTCCAAAGTTTTTGGAGATTGCAGCTACGAACGAAAAGATGGAAAATGAGGGAAAGTAAAAAAGAATAGAAAAAGAAGAGCGAGCGTGCTGAGGTCGTCATGGGATTTGATGTCCTGCGGAGGATTTTCCTTAGCGAACGAGATACGCGATCTTGTTCGGCTCTGTTTCCCTCCTGCCGATGGCTTTTCCGCATTGTTTTCGCCCGCTCCAACCATTCTTTGGAGGGTCTTCATCGAAAAAAGACAAACAGAAGTGATATACTGCGAAGACAGAAGATGCAAGGGAGATGGATAGAAATGAAGATGTCCGAGGCACTCCTGAGTCTCGCCGTTATACGTATATAAGCGTATACTCAAAAAAATGTTTTTTTTTTTTTGGACCTTTAAACATAAATTTTATTCTTCCTTTTCCCCGCGAATGACGGATGGATGTTTCAGCTGGAAAGACGATATACGTATAATAATCCTATGATCGATCGAAACGATCGAACCAACGAAAAAGAAAGAACTTTTTTCAACTTTCGTCTATTGATTTTTCTTTGGAATTTTCGTGTATGCAAATTCTCCCGATGAATTTCCCGGTCGAACTTCAGTTTTCACTTCGATATCGCGTAGAGTTATCGCCACATTTTTCACGATGTCAGGTAGATCGTTAGGTACGAATTTTTTGTTAACATTTGACGGTCGTTGTACCTGAATTAGTTGAATTGTTATTTTTAAACATTGACGGTATAATCTCAACCGTTTAACTGCCGATATTAATAGTTTAATTTACTGTATTAATAAATTATAAAATTATTTAATATAATTTCTTTTATTTTAAATCAAGTGAAAATAATTCGTTTCTGCCTAAAATGAATCGTCTCAAACGAAAAGCAATGTCGTCTGAAGTGGTCGCAAATAACGGTTAAGGTTTTACCTAATTATTAAAGGCAAGGTGTTGCATGAAGGTTTCGTAGGCGCTCGTGCATGAAGAGTGATCGTCGATCAGGATAACCGGGCATCGGGTTATTTATATCGGAAAGAGCGAAAAGTCGTAAACGTCAGTTGGCGCGAGGGTAGGTCGACCATCAGCAAATGTAAACGTATAATAATGTCCGTAAGGCATAGAAGGCCCGAGTAAAGATAGCACAAGACAAACGAACACCACGAAACATCTGAAGAGGTCTCTCTCACCGCACATTATAATATCTCGCTCCCATCTCTCTTTTTGCGGTTGGGGACACACGCGTATCTTCTCCCTCTTTGCGTCATCTCGCTCGATCGTGCTGGCATGTCGCCTTTGCCATAGGGGTGGAAGAACCACCGAGTCAGCATGGAACAAACGAGAGAGAGAGAGAAAGTTTCTTTTCTCCTTTTCCCTTCCCTCTCTATCTTTTTGGTACCGTCAACTGTCCGGTCCAAACTTGGCCCACCCACGAGTACTTGTCTCCTGTCAAATTTGTATAAAAGAAGAGGCGTGCGCTCTTGACGTCTCGATCTTTTGCTCACTCTTGTAGAAATCCGGCTTTTTCTTTTTTTTCTTTCACTCGTGTGAAGATTTTACTTGTGCATGAAGAGACATAGATCTTTCCATCCTTCCACGTCCAATATAGGAATCATCGTGAATGAAACCTTCGGATTTTTTATATACCACATTTATTTCGATAAAACACACCGATGATGATTACTACTGGACGAACTTCTTATTTTCCACAAACTCAAAGGAGCTCTTCCCTTATTGGCTAACTGGTCAAGAACCAACCAAAAGACAAGCATCGAATAAGATTATTTCGGAGTAGATAGCCATAAGGGAGAAATGCCCATAAGGGACTATTGGGTACCTGGAACTAGTCATCTTTAAGTTTGTTTCGTTACGAGCGTGGGAGAAAGGAAACCTGCAAGCTTTTGTCAACAAAAAATCAAAAAGTAAGGTTTTCTTAAAAATAGCGTTTAAAAAACATCTATGGCTAATTATCTCAGACTTACCCTAACCAGATTTTGGTGAATCATGGTCGGGAAAAATATTTGGATTTTTCAAACAAATCCCTTTTTTATTTATCTTCAATGAGGGAATAGTCAGTTCTAGTTGTTGTCCTTCATCGTAAAGAGTTTTTCAATCACGTGAGCGTTTCCGGTTTTCATGAATCGCGACTACGAGTCATCAAAACGACTTTTCTCTGGAGTAAGAAAGAAAAAGAAAAAAAAAGAAAAATGTATAGTCCTTTAGGTGGCTGCACGGACAACTGTATCGATTCTCAAATGGTGGAGGATACGATTGAAGCAAGCGACAATAATACGGAACGGTGCGACGCCGCGAGGTCCTCCTATAAACGACCCAAACGTGCGTCCATAAACACGCGCATGCGCAACAAAGATACATATCGTTCGAATCGCTAAATGAAATCGAAGGGAAGGTCGTATAGCCTGCTCGCGTGAAACGTTCAACGGAGCAAAAATCACGAAGGAGCACGGTGCGAGGACCACCCGCGATTCCCATACCAGATCTTCGAACTTATACCAACAGTGTATGTGTAAATCGAAGAGAATCGGGTGGGGGGAGGGATTGGAAGAGTGTGTACAACGGCATTGAGAGTTGGGGGAACTCTTTTGGAAGAAGGAAGAACGGAGGTGTCGGACGTCTTATTCATTCAGAAAAGACTTCTCCCACTCTTCCCTCTTTCTCTTCCTCTTAGTCTGACTCTTTCTTTTTCTCGACTATATTTACACATTCTTGATTTTCGCTCTTCATTCTCCCGTCCTCCACTCCACGTGTTCAACCACACGTATATTCGCGATATATTCTTGAACTCCCTCTCCCCCTCTTGCGGCTGTTGATCGCTCCTGATTCTTTCAATTTTTCGTCTTTCAGTCGTAGATCTCTTCAGGTGAGAGAATAATAAAATAGGGAAATGAAAAATGAGTTTCTTGGATGAGCCAATGAAGGAATTTACCAGAAGGTAAATATATGCCACCTTTAAAGAAACTTCCGGTTTTGGTGCAATCCGTTATTGAGGAATGTAAAGTCAAATAGACATCTTTGGCTATTTATCTCAATATTGATACGTTGTAGAAAAAGAACTTTCAATGAAATCAGTATGATAGTTTTCGTGATGATATTTCTGAAAATTCACCTATTTTTATCGCTGTTAATTCTGATGGAAAGGCTTAATTAAAAATCGCTGAAGTCTCCTTCGTGACTAATGAGAATTCATCGAAATATATTAAACTAATTAAATTCATATATTTTTGTGAATATTATTATTTTTGGTTTAATAATAATTGTAATAATCGTCATAATATTATTTAGTTAAATAATATTACGATTAAATAATATTCTTTAATTATACAATATTATATGCAATAAAAGCGTTTCCTCGTAACAAATATTTACTCTACGATGAATGCTGATGACATTTCTGACACCGAGAATTCATCAATTTCCGTCTGGTACGATCAAAGCACACAGTAAACGAATCAAGAGAGAAATAATGATGAAAAAAAAACAACGTATGTGGATTCGATGCAACGTATCTGCCCACACGGGCAAAAACGTGGATCCAGTTGGAAGGATCAGTTTGGAAAGCGCCAGAAGCATCATGGCGCAAACACACGCTTACCGTACACGTATTGGGAACACAGCTGGGATTGGAGATTATTCCGGTGGCCGCAGGAGCTCGCGCCCAAACCCAACCGTATAATATATAAAACGAGAACTCCCTTCTAATTATCCCGCGGGCTTAGTTGCGGTCAAACTGCATCACGCACTTGTACGTGAGTAGCATGTGATACGTATACGTTGTATGTGTTATATCAGGCTTAGTAAAAAGAAATCCATTATTTTCTGGAGTCAACCAATCACAAAACTGTCGCGATAGTTCGTTTGGTAGATTCGACTTGAACAACCCGAGATTTGGAGAACTAAAGCCATTAAATTTTTCCAATAGATATTTGAAAGTTGATTCTTTGAAATCTTGAACGAATTTTTTTAAACGTTTTGCAGATTTTTGGGAATAGATTTTTCCAACAGATATTGAAAAAATAATGGATTTCTTTTTACTACGCTAAAGATACACATTTACAGGCTGTGGCGTAAATAGTTGTCCATCGTACAGGATTTAATTTGCGAGATAGTTAATTATTATGTATTGTTACTTTAAGCATTTTTGTAAAATTTTTATTCTTTTATTTTTTTACGAATTTATAATATTTTGTTACAAATTTGGCTGTATTTTCGGCGATAACCATTATTTTTTCATTTTTATTTCTATTTTATGCTGCTGAATAATAAAACAGAAATGAAAATGAAAAAATAATGGTTATTGTTGAAAATACAGCTAAGTTTGTAACGAAAGATTGTAAATTTGTCCAGAAAATTAAAAAAAAAAATGTTTGGATAAAAATGCTTGAAATAATAATATGTTGTAGGTAAATATATGATAAATTGAATCCATAACGGCGGATTGTATTTTACAATCCATAAAATACAATCATTCTTCACGAAAATTTTTTTTTTTTGGAAACTCTTTTTTTGAAATGGTTGAAATTATTATATGATATAGTTAACTATCTGGTATATCCGCGAATCACTATTTATGCCACATCCTGTATGTGTATTAGGTTTGGGAATAAGTTGGTAGCGTTTTTCTATTTTCTATTGTTTCACTACGATTTTATTGCTGTTCAACAAAGTGCGTAATATTTATTCGATAGTGAATTAATACTTCCGCTATATAAGACTATGCTAATCGCCTTTGTAAGCAATTCAATTTTTTATATTACTTTTTGCGATTCCGGTTGGATTTGACGAGTCGGTAGTTTTGATTTTTTTTTCTTAGGCTGCAAGACGAGGGGGAATGAAAATAACGATGTGTATATATAAGGGTATGGGTCCGTAGGGATGTACGAAGACACCCGAACGATCGTCTGGAAACGACTTTAACGGTCGTACGAAGTGCGCACGTTCCTTAGTTCCCTTCTCTCATCTTCTCTCTCCTTTTTTTATCGTTCTCTCTTTCCTTTCGTATTTTCTATCTTTCTTCGACTACCGCTTTCTTACGTTCTTCGTTTTTACTCCCCACCTGAGATTTCGGTCTGTCTTCTCGTAATTTCTCAATATCCTTTTAATTTTGTCGTCATTTTTCCTAGATCGAGGTTTTCCCGATTTATTTTCTAGATCGCAGGTTTTGTTTGTTTTTTTTTTTTATTACCGAAGAATCTCGATTGTTCAAAGTAATGACTTAATTAAGTGATTTTCAAACCATTTCAGAACAATTTTTAACGCACTGAATGGTTCCCCTGGAATTAGCTTTATTAAGGAAAAAAAGACAATTATAGAGTTCGGATAAACGAACATTTGAATAATCAAAAATCTGGATAATCGAGGTTCTACTGTACGTACATTTTTTACTATTTTTACCCATTTTTAATGTTTTTGTCACCAATCTTCAACCTCCAAGTAACTAATGTCTTTTCCTTTCAAAACAGAAGTACTTTTTCGCTCCTAAAAAAAAATACACTTATCAAAAACAGTTTCTAAAGACTTTCAAATTTGAGTTATCCCCCGGACGAGAAGTTTCGATATTGCAAAGACAAAAAAAAACAATAGAAAAGTGAAATTCAAACTTACCAAGTAGCAAACGAAAAAAACATCGCCCCCGAAGATTCCCACGTACGAAATGAGATAACCCAAATATACATACACAAATATTATTTTTTATCACGAATTTTTCACCGCCGTAGGACCTAAGCGAAGTGAATCGTGAATTCATCATTTTTTTACGCTTTTTTTTCAAATTCATAGGGGTGTTCGAAAAAACGTTAAAAACAACCCCACGGTTCGGGCGTTGATGGCAGGGAATCAGGTATGCCTCTTTATGTGCTCGCGAGTTATGACGAAACGAGAAAGTCACGGGATCTCGAGATCGAAGGTAGAGACCAGCGAGGGAGCGAAAAGAGGACCCGGACGACCGGGAAACAGCGGAAAGGGAAGGAAGGAAGCGACTGGTGGATACCGAGGGTAAAGAGGAAAAAAAAACGATCTCACCAGCCCTGAAGGCGACCAACCCTCTTCTGGGTGTACATTCAAGAAGATCGAGAGGGGGGGGGGGGCAAAGAGATAGTGGTAAAGTATCGCAGTAATTGAAATAAATGATAATGCAGCGTGTGGCCAGCGATCAAGAGCACGTTGAACACATCGACGTTTTCCACTCGTTCTGTCCCTTCAACGTGTATGAACCATTCCACGCCGAATCGACCTATATGTCACTGAAAACTAATACTTTTCAGGTTATTTTAAAAAAAAAGAACGTTTTTGTAATATTTATGACGAATATGTTTTTGTTTAATTATTTATTTATTTATTTTTATGTTTTATTTATTTTGATATCTGTATTTTATTTTATTTATATTTATTTTATTTATTTTCATATTTATTTATTTATTTTATTAAATGTCTTGAATAAATATATATGACGTAATTACGTTTTTAAATAATTATATCCTTTTCTTATTTGACTCAATAGGGAACAGGATTGCGCATGTTAAAAATAATTGTTGTTTCCTGGAAGAGAATTTGTATACTTGACTTAAATAAAAAATTAAGATTTTATGAATTCTAATGAGATGTCAAATTATATTATCCAATTCGGTAAAAATTGTGAAAAAATGGAATTAAAATATATATATATATATTTTTTAAGATCCACAGTTTTGAATTGAAAATCAAAAGATCAACCATTGGTTATTTTATTTTTCAAATTTCCTTTCTTTCGGAACGGAGTTACTAACGGATTTTGTATCATTTAATAATGATATAATTATTATTATAATAGCTTAATAATTAATGAGTATTGTAATAATGATATAATTATTATAATAAATATAATTATAAAACATCCGTTATAAAATGAATATTTTGATGAACGAAAGAAAAATTGTGTTAGATAAATGTTATAATGATTTGCATTATTTGTTTCACGATATTCCAGGTATGAAAAAATAGTGAGAGAGAAAAACTGAACAGTGAGGAGGGTAACGATGAAATCGATAGGACGTGGGATTCCCCGTACGTAATGGCGTTCAGGGCTCCCCCTTTAAACGCTCGATAAATTATCCTTGTCGGAGAATATCATCAGTCATTATTTACCACAACGCGCAAAACGTACCTGATATATCTATGAATCGGCGTTTATTTCGTGGAACTGGTCGCAGCGAAGAATTAAAATAAAAGAACTTCGTCATCGCGTCGCCTCGATCATCGAGTAAGTTTGAGCCACTTACCGCAAATTGTCAAGCGTACCAAAGAAAAAGAAAAAAAAAAAACAACTCGCAATTGCGATCAAACGTCAATTACAAAAACGTACGTAAATCGTTGTTGTCTCCCAGTGAAAACTTCAGCATTTTAATCAATACATTAAAACAGTTTTGCCCGATTAATGATATAGTGAAGTATACGAGGTCCAAAGTCTTTTTGAAGTTTTCGAAAAGTTTGGATCATTTTTAATCTCTAATCATTTTTACAATCTCTTTTCCTACTTCGATCATGTAGGAAGAACTGGATTTTTTTACTTTCGGAAAACTGACAAACATTTTGTCAAATTTGGAAATCTGAAAAAGGAACTGAATCCGAAAATCTGAAAAATTACCTGAATTTGAAAACCTGAGAATCCGAAAATCATTTTTGGAAGTCTGACGAACGACCATCTCTTCGATGGAGCTGAAATTTTGTACAAACCTTTTGTTTTATATTACAGGAGAACTCCTAAAAAAGAATTTTCCGCGACTCGCAATAGTTTTTTGTTTGGGTTTATTTAAGATTGTTTGATACCATTTGGTTTCGTTAGGATCTTTTTGGGTTTTTTAAATTTGTCTGGATTTCTTTGAACCCGTTTGGTTTTGTTTGGACTGACTAGAGTAAGATTGGAGGTTTCTTTGAGCTCGTTTGGAACCTATGGCTCGCTACGATCCGTTCCGGTTTGTTTGGGTTTATTTAGGTTTGTTCATTACCGCGCAGTAAAATAAATAACTTCCACAATTCGATATCTCGGAAATAATCGCTAGTTGCCAAAAATCCTTTCAGAAATTCTCTCGCAATATCAAAAGGAAGATCCGTCCAAAAAAAATGAGTTTGATCGAAGTCTGATTTCGGAAGCTCGTCCTATATGTCTCACAACGTAAACGCGGTATATAAAAAAAAAAAGGAAGATCGGAGTTATTCCCTTTCTCGTATATCGCTACAAATTTCCAAACATTTTCCGAATACACTCGAGAAAAATATTCCAATTTGGAAGAGTGTTCGGAATGATAATAATGGGTTAGTAGTGACGGAGGATAATTGGAACTAATTTTTTTCGAAAATTGAAGGTTACAAGATTTTCCTTCGTTTCTTGAACTAACGATACTGCCAAGGGATTTGAGAAAACGATTCCTCCCTTCACTCCCTTTTGCTTTCGTCTTCTCGTTTATTCTCCAATTTCCTCGTGGTGGTTCGCTCCGCGAATGGGAATTCGGTTAACGATCAACGTACGCGCCCTTTCCCGCGTCATTATCCCTGTCAGACGTGTCCCCCTCGTGTGGTTACTTCAGGGCAAAATTCAACCGTAGGAATTCCGGATAATCGGGCGCGAACCTCGACGCAACGAGGAACCGAGAAAAACTCTAAAACAAAAACCGTCAATGCACAAACGACGCTTTTTCGGTTTCGTGGACCGCGACACGCCCAAAAACCCAACGCCCTTCGCGGCAAAATTAAAGATCCGAAGAGACGACGAAACTTCGACGATGAGGTGGAAGAAACGGAATTGGTACGGCTACCGGAGGGAGACAAAGAAAAGATTTCCGACGTCTAAATCCTAAACGTGGCTCTTCCGGTCGATTTCGTGCGAACTCTACTTTGCCCCCCTACGTATTTCCCCTCCTCCGAGCGTACGTTATAATGGCCACTCTTCTACAATCGACAAAACGCGCCATTAAGCCAAAGAAAAAAAAAAAAAAAAAAGAAACACCGCCGCGAATAACCAAAATTTTCGTTCGAGAGATCGCGTGACTTCCCTGCCACCGCAAAAGGTGACGGACTGTGAGAAAAGGCGGTTTTAAAGTCGAATCCAACTGGAAAAAAAAATTGCCTAAACCGAACAAAATTTCGGCGTTTTCGTGACGTGTCGTTCCGGAACTGTAGGAGGAAACGAAAATTCACGAAGCGCGGAAAATGTGATTTGCTGGGATTTCTCGTTACGCCCAAGGCGCATCCTTGTCTCAGGGATAAATGGACGATCTACTACTTTCGCGTTGCGTAGTTTAGATTCAATCAAAGTTTTATTTGTTTATACATAAGGTATTATTTTTATACACTAAGATACGGAAAATTCATACTTTTCGTTCACACACGTTCGACAAGTGTGAACATAATTTTCAATACGAAATTACAATTTCACAATCGTGGGAGAATTCGTAAACGTAAACGTTTTCCCAAAATATATCTAATATTCCTCATTGGGCATCAAAAAATGTGAAACTTTTGACTGAACATTGAAAAAGTAAAAATTCAACATCGAAAAAGTGTAATGTTTATTAAAAACTTGAAAATAAAAAAAAAAAAACAAAAAGAGGAATCATTAAAATGCTACAACACCCTATCGTCTTTTCCAAAATATCGAATATTCGAAGTTGAAAATTGAAAATCATCGAGTTTTTTCGAAACCTCGAAAAAAGTCTGTTAAATTTGATTGGTCGGAAGTACCGGTGAGTTTCAAACGAGCAATCGGATGAGTAATTTTCTTGATAAAGTCCATTTAAATTTGGAGAAGTATGATTTCCATCCACGTTGGGCGGATTCCAATAAATTCGTACGTTTATACGAAACGTTTATCGTTTCGGGATCGATTGATGATCGATTTGGAGAAGGAGAACGGAAGAGCGGTTGAACGTAAACGTCGAAATTCGTACGGGCCCTCTAGGGCTTCATTGCTGGGTGAATGTACCGTTAAAATTGTTCGGAAACCCGGCAAGCCCAATTGTAGTACGAGGCATACCATAATGTTACAATGATGTTTCGGGGATTTTGTACGTGAGGTTGTCCCGCGCCGGGGCTATCGCGAAGGGGCTCCGACGCACTTGTGCATTTCGATTGACCATATCTTATGGGAATATACACGCACGCAGGTATACGGACTTTTACTCTACCTGACTTTCGTTCCTTCGAGTCAGGTGTATACCAAGCGTATACGAGATGGTTAAGCCCGAGAGATCCTTCTTCTTCATTTTTCACCAATACATAAATAAAATTTCTCACTTTGTATATTACCTTTAGCGACCGTGCCAAAATTTTCTTCTTTCTCTCTCTCTCTCTTTATCTTTCGGTATGTTTCTCTTCTCTCTCTTTTCCTTCCTCTCTTTCTCCTCTCCTGGTTCCCTCTCTCTTTCCTCTGCATTTTCCTCTCTTACTCTTCCCTCTCCTATTTTTTCTCTCCCTTTTCGTCTTTTTCTCTCTCTCTCTCGCTGTTCTCCGTTTTCTCTCTTTTTCCCTCTCTCTCTTTCCTCTCCCTTTCCCTCTTTTTCCCTCTCTCTCTTTCCTCTCCCTTTCCCTCTTTTTCCCTCTCTCTCTTTCCTCTTCCTTTTCTTCTTTCACTCTCTCTCTCTTTTACTCTCTCCCTCTCTTCTCTCCCTTTTCCTCTTCCTTTCTCTCCCTCTTGCCTCTTTCTTTTCCTCTCTTACTCTCTTTCTCTGTCGCCCTCCCCCTTTTTCTTTCCCCTCTCGCCTTCTCTTCGATTTTTCTCTTTCAGTTTTTCAAAAGATTCAAAAAAAACCTGCCTCAAGTTTAAATCTCATTTTTTGTTCCCCATTTATCGTTTTTTATCCATAACCTAATTAATCAATTTATTTCTCTCTTCCTCCTCTTCCCTCCCGTTTTCCCTCATTTAATTCCCTCTCGCACACACTCTTCTACGGGAACGAATTCGATGTACGAATACGACGATTGTTCGTACGCACGTACGCACAATGGGAAACGAAATTACCACGTATATACAACGTACAATTAAGCAAAGTGCAATGCCACCTCCTCCAACGGGCAAAAGACTCTCGTTCCTTATAGCCATTTCATTTTTCTTCCGACCCTCTTCCTGCTACGTTCGTTCTCTCAGACGTTCATCCACTCGTCTCCGTAGCCTGTGAATGGCGGGCAATAAAACTTGTGCACTTACTGGTCCTTCGTTAAATGTCTTCAACTTGTCCTTTCCATTTTCTCTCTCTCTCTCTCTCTCTCTGTCGTCCACGTTTCTCGTCCTCTTACACTAACCGATATTATGGGGGTCTGATTTATCCTCTTTCGCAGAGATTCATGCATGGATTTTTCAAGCGAATTGAAAAGAATTTTAACGTTGATGGATTTGGGTATTCGATCCGCAAAGCCAATGCGCAATATAATAGAGAAAGTCACGTCAAAAGCTGCCAAGCTTCACGACGATTTTTGATGGTTTTGGTCGGTGCAAAAGTCGAGTGCTCCGCCTAGGGAAACTTCAAACGTCGAGCCACCGAAAGAAACCTCTTTTTCCTTGAAATTCATTCCCAGTCTCCTCCCTCTGTACTTTACGATTTACCACGTGAAGCGATAATCCGAGAGAGATGGTTGACCAATTTTAAACCGCCTTTTTTCAAAAATTAAAAAAGTTATTTTTATCATTAAACAAAAGCATCAACGTTTTCATCTATTAATTATGCAGAAAGTGATGCTCGATTTTTCAATAGAAACACAACTGCCGATGAGAAAACGTGTTTCGAACATTTTTTTGAAGTCAATCTTCAAACTTCGCCAAAAGGAGAGATTAATTTAAAAATCGAAGAATGATTTATTTTTTTAAAAATATTTCCAATCGCAAATGCGTTTGACATTTGTTGTCAATTATAGTCATTACTCTCTTTTACTATTAGAATTTTATATACCGTTCCGTTAAAGTTCATTGTCCAAAATATATTCAGCGTTACAGCTCAATTGGCACTCCCATAATTTTTGCAATTGGATTCACGATATTTAATATAAAAAAATTAACGACGTCGTGACAACTCAACGTTCGATCTATCTCTTACCTCGAATTGACGAGAGTAAAAGATAGCTCGAACGTTGAGTCGTAATTTTGAATTTTCGTGTTTTACATTACGATAAAGTAAACAAATAAAAAACGCTGTCATTTTTAATATTCAGGACGGAAATATCTTCAGATACGACGATAAAAAGGGATCGGGTGATTAAGAAGTTGAGACAAGGCGTAATTTATATATCGTATAATTTGTGTGTTCATATATTTAACGAGTTTATCCACCGTGTATATTTTACATGATTTGTTTTTTTTTTTCGTTTTTTAAGGCACTGGCATATTGGATTTTGGACGAAAAAAATGAATGCAACGTTATAAAATACGTTACGTTTCATTCGATTTTTCTTTCTCCCCCTTAGTCACACCGTTGATGTGGGGGACTAGAAAAAAATTCGTTCATTCACGAACGGTTGTTCTCTCTCTTTCTCTCGTTATATATATATATATATATATATATAATTTACTGGGCGATTTGAGAGCGCGATAAAACTTGCGAGAATGCCTCAGGCACAATTCGTCATGGAATTCGATTATGAGCGTGGGCAATTATTAATCTGTTCAAAATGATGGTAAATCGATAAATTTATTCGATTTCTCATATACCTAGGTTTTTTTAACGTCGCAGCTCTCCTTGTCACTCTTCCTCTGGCTTCATCTTTCCCTATTGTTAACTTCGTAAAATATATGATAATGAAACTAACGTTAATATACAACACATATATATATATATATATATATATATATATATAATTATTTACAATGATTTTTCTTCTATTCACTTTTCACTCGATGCACAAGGTGCACGAAACTCCCCCCCCCTTTTTTTACAATAATTTGTTTGAAACAAGAAAATACCGTGTCGAACTGGAATGTTGATTCGACCCCTTGTTGTTGTTGTTTTTTTTTTTGTGTCTTCTTAATTCCTATTCGACGATCTCTAATGAAACTTCATACTTTACTGAATATATATTTCTATATACATATATACACTAATCGATAATCGATCGAAATTTTCCTTCTTAGAGAAAGAAGGCTTTTATGACTAGATCACAGTAGATGGAACAGCCGCCGTTATTGAGTCCTCTTTTGTTTCCTCGGCTTTTTGCCCGATGGATTTTTATTGGCGCTGACCTCTTCGTTTTTTCGTCAAATTTATTTTTCATTGCTCATTCAACGGTCGAGGTCGTTTCTGTAACAAAAAATGAATCGGCTGATTAGCATCGCTGTGGATGTTTGTTTTTTTTTTTAAGAATTAATTTATTTCGAATAAATCAACCGGTAATGGTCAAATTAAAAGGAATTTACAACGTTCATCCTTTTTTCTTTCGATTCACAATTAGTATGACGCGTTTACTGTAACCCAAACGAATTCAAAAGTGTTTCGGTTCGTTTGGATTACGAAAAAAGAAGTAAAAGATAGAAAAATAAAGGTTTGCCAAGTTTTATGGTAACCCAAACAAACTCAATGCAATTAAATAATAATAATTATAATAAAAGAGAAAGATTATCGTAATTTTATAGTCACCGAAAGGATCCCAAAGAAAATAAATAAATAAATAATGACAATAATAAGAAAAATGAAAATAAATAATAAAAATAAAAATAAAAAACAAAGTTTCCTCAATTTTTCAAAAACCAAAAGGTTCCCAAATGAATGAATAATAATAATAACAGCAAAAAAATAAAATAAAGGTTTCCCCAATTTTTTAATTGTAGATACCGATTTTTAAAATTTCTTTTTTTTTATTTTTACGTATATAAAAAAATGACCGTTGCGTTTGTCCCCGAAGCTAAAGGAAGCACCGGATCGATCGTGTCGCAAAAGCGTTGCGATCATCGAGAGCTCCAGGGTCGAGGGTATCGGAGTACAGGTATGTATTTTCGTACACCGTCGTACACAAGTGCGTTTCTGTGTCGAAGCTTAGGGTAAGGTGAGAGGGCGATGCTCGGGGATGATTTTCAGGTAAGGGCGGTTTTAGGAAGGGACAGGACCACGGGATCGGGCAAAGGAGATCCCTCGGGTGGAGACCCTCGAGGAAAAGTAGAAAGAATCGGGTACCGGTTTAAAAACCGACAAAGAAGGAAGGGGCGATTGGTGAAGCGAGAGGAAAAAGAAGAGAGAGAGAGGGAGAGGCCGAGAGAAAAATGAGGTGAGGGGAGGAAACGCGAGGGACTGGTATATCCTGAAAGATGTATTCAGGTTAAACGCAGCGCGCGAGACGAAATTGTCCTCGCCGAGCCAACGGAGAGAGAGAAAAAAAAAATGAGAGCGAAGGAAGAGAGGGAGAGAGAGCGAGAGAAACGTGAATTAAATCGTGTATACGTGTATGTATACCAAGCTAAAAAAACGATAAAAACGAAACCGAGAAAAGAGCGCAAGGGAGCTGGGATTCGAGAGCTCCGTTCGAGAGAAGAAAACAAAAAACAAAAAAATTGGACACGAGCTTGAAGGCGATTCCGGATAAACATCGAGTTTGCAACTAATGTCTGGCTGATCCAGTGACAGCTGAAAGAATTGATCCTCGCCTGATGAAATTGAATTGGAAATTGACGTCATTGGATTAGGGATCAGAGTCACTGGCACTCGTATCCAATGAGTCGAAACGACAATATATTTCGTAGAGTCCGTTTACTCGTTCGATCAAACTCATGTTTTCTTTATCTGTGATATGTGGATTTAAAGTTCGTTTGGAAGTTGTTGTTTTTCGTTTACGTAAGCTCAGTCATTCGTTTCACCCCGATTGAATCCAGATAGTTGATTGATCCCGAAACGTTGAGGCAACGAATTTTTTAAAACGAAGTAGCTCATTGAAACAAACGATTTCGGGGTTCTGGGTTGATAGTCGATACGGACTCACCCTTAGGGAATCAAAAAAGAGGAGGAGGAGGAAGAGACGAAGAAAAAAGGGGGAGGAGGAGGAGGTGGAGGACGGGGACGACGATCGTGAAGGAAAGGACCGACGTCGTGAAAGAAATCTTGGACAAAAGCGTTCCCTTCACGGGATGTATAAACGCGAGTCTCTCGCGAACCAAGAGCTGAGCTACGCATACACATACGTATATACGTATCTAGATATATACAAATACAGGAGGTGAAAGAGAGGGAGAGATGAGAGCTGAATGGAGTCTGCGATTTGAATGGTGAGCTGCCGGGGTTTCGCCGAGGGGTCTCCCCATTGTCGTGCCAAGGTCACAAATCTAGCCAAGAGAATTTTCTTTCAAAGTTCCAACGTTGATCATTGTGCGACGGTATCGGAACTCTCGCTCTCTCTCTCATACACGTA
This sequence comes from Ophioninae sp. A BG-2022a, assembly GCA_030523105.1. Taxonomy (NCBI): domain Eukaryota; kingdom Metazoa; phylum Arthropoda; class Insecta; order Hymenoptera; family Ichneumonidae; species Ophioninae sp. A BG-2022a. The sequence goes on from JAPYZI010001706.1 coordinate 27,992, forward strand.
CTCTTCCTCTCACTCTCTCTCTCTCTCTCTGTTTCTCTTTCTTGATTCGCGGTGACCAACTACGGAGGTACTCTTCGGGAGAGGAAACCAGTGACGAAATTTACGGCTCTCTGGGTCGTAACCGTGGACAACGCAGGAATGGACAAGGCTAGTATAGCAGCGAGAAACATGATGATAGATGAGGGATGAATCCTGAGACGTCTGATAGACGTTGGAGGAAAAAGGATAACGGAGGAAAATGATATTTCCGGAAGAACGAGATCGCGCCAATAGCGAAAAGTGGATCCAAGAGTAATGAACCGTCAAAAGTGGGATATAAACGAGGGAAAAACGAAAGAAACCGGAAACATCGAAAACAGAGAACCGAAGTTAATTGAAAGACGGTAGGAGAAAAAATGAGTATACGTTTAGATATATATATTTACCTCGAGGAATTGCCGGATTTATCATTGTGGATTGATTCTCATTGGCTCTGCTGCCACCAAGAGATAACGTCCAGGAGTTCCTCATCTTCAGGGCTCATGGGTTCGTAATTGTCATAGCTGTCGCCGTGGGTAGTGTAGAGTGGACCACCGGTAGACGCTCCTCCGTATCCCTGGCTACCAGCTGACGATGCTTCGGATACGAAGCTCGGTGTAGGCGATGAGGATGCTTCGGAGCACGGTGGTGGTACGAAGGACGTTGGGCTGCTGTCGTTTTGCCTGAGGTGTCTCGCGTTCGAGGTTATCGCTGGATGATGAAGCTCGTCCGAGGATCCGTTGTTCCGATGATCGTCAGGGTGTAGAAGATCGGAATTTCTGGAGATGGACGATGCGACACTGGCGGAGCCACAGGTGGATAGAGCCGGCGACGACGACGACGACGAGATCATGCTCGAGCCGTCGTTACCGTCGTGATCGTCGATCAAACGTTGAAGACTCCTGATGTACTCCACAGCCATTCTGAGGGTTTCCACTTTCGACAGTTTTTTGCTACCGGCTCTGGAGCCACCGTGGGTACCAGCGGTGTTACCCCCCAACGCTTGAGCAACGCTCTGCGGTATGTGCTGTCTCAGTGTCGCAAAACCGTTGTTTACCTGCTTAACGCGATTTCTCTCCCTGGCGTTTCTGCGAGCTACAGAAGCCGGCTGATGAGGTACAGTACCGTAAGGCGTTGACTGATACATCTTGGTCCTCTTGGTTGCCGGTTGATGCTGCTGCTGTTGCTGTTGCTGCTGTTGTTGCTGCTGCTGTTGTTGTTGCTGTTGGAGGCTCGTCTTGATGTCGCTAGCTAGACCACCGGTCGACACGATAACGTTGCTACGATTGTTCTGGCCGTTGTTCAGTGGGGTCATCGGGCTACCGTGCAAACCACCCGGATGAATATGATGATGATGATGGTGATGATGATGACGATGATGGTGATTCTGATGCTGTACGCTCAACATTTTTGGCAATGCGTTCTCGTCGTTCCTCGTCAATGTTCTCACCAAGGTCATGTCACTCGATATCTATTTATTCACACTACCCCCCTCTTTTCTTCTTTATCACCCTGTTCACCAACCCCAACGTTCCACCCCTTTCTCGACACGCGAAATCTCACCGTGATTTCTTTTCCTCGCCTCCCCCCTCGCTCGCTCTCGCCTCTCCCTTTCTTCTTACGCGGCACAGACCGCGAACGAGTTGATGGCCACGCGCTCACAAGGACCTTGACGGGATTGGCACGCGATCGATCTTTTATACGTATGTGTATACGCGTCGCTACGCGTACCCGCGTTTTACGTATACGTAGATACGAGTCTGCGGGTGTGTACACAGGTTTATTGTCCGGTTTCTTCTCTCTCTCTCTCTCTCTCTTTGTTATTATCTTTTTTCTTTTCTCGCACGTTTCTTTTCCAGCTCAAATCAAAACACCGACGACAACTTTTGATTGTTTTTGAGGATCCTCAAAGATGGTACGGGCAAGAGGATGCTGGATTTAAAAACAACAACAAAAAAGAAAACAAAAAGAGATCACGAGTGTAACGTGTCGTCTTCGAGACGAAACGAAAGAACGGCCCGGATTTAGCACCCTCGATGCTTGTTGTACGGAAGTGGCTCCCGAAATGCCTTGCTGCTGAGGGTTCTGGGCCTTATATAGCCGGGCGGGCACGCGCCGCTCCCCACCACGGGGTCCCGTATACTCGATCGGGCCCTAAACCCCTGTCCTCCCCCCTCTCTCTCTCTTTCTCTCTCTCTCTGTCTCTCTTCGACTCTCCTCGCCACCGCCGCTTCTGCCTACGTCCTCCTGGCTCTCTCGCACCCTCCTCTCTTTCTTACTCCCGGACCCCTCTCGTCATCCCCACCCTACTTACTGCCCCAAAGGCCCTACGAGAACACCGAGATTCTCATTTTTTCGACGAATTTTCTATGACACTTTACCAGCGGTGGAGGGAGTCTCGATGAAGATGGGATTCGATCGCGATCATGGAATCATCGATCCCAAAAGGAAATCGTGGTACATCGAACATTTTTTTTTTTTTTTTGCAAATATCGATCCACCGGTTTTTACTATTGGAGTATCTTCAATGTATAATTGACGTTAACCGAATGCAACTTGTTTTCGAATCCACGGTGGTCCCACCGACCCGTTTTCAAATCTAGGGAATTATGCTAAATTGCGATAAACGTTGGACGATCAAATATTTACTGTAAAATAATAAGAGTCCTGTTTCGTTTCAAATGCTAAGCTACCCCCAACGAAGCGGCTTATCTTAAATAGGAAATTTATTGAATTGCCATTAACTGTCAATGCCAATAATCGATTCCCTCATCACGGTCCAGTCTTCGTTGATCAGGCTCCGACTCTCATAAAAACCGGTTCCTCGTCTTTTCCATATCTGTTATCGACTTAATGAGTCAATCAACATTTCTTTCATTCAAATGAAACTCGCCTGATTTACATGAAATCTATTCATATCCGGTAAATTTAATCCTCGGCGAACGTAGATGCCCAAAACAGTCGAAGAATAACCAAGATTTTTGTAGAATCCTTACTAATCTTACCCACCCACCCTCCAAGAAGCTGTTTGTCTTAAAAACTCGATTTATCGATAGGTCCCTAATCGCCGTCGATACCAATTAGAAATTCCCTCGAATATTCCTCGCTCGGTTTTCACATCGCAGTACATCCCTCCTCATATTTCCAGGTCTTCCAGATCCTCGATCAAAAGTCTACCGACCACACATATTGAAATCGAGGTGGCAATTTAAAAATATATATACATATATATCTACATCTTTCACAGCTCATTTCTAACCGCTGAAAACCGTTTCCGTTATCAGTTAAGAATGAAATTATCATTACCAGCTCTGAGTCTCCATAACTCTCATCAGTGGTACGAAAATCCATTTTCTATCGGTCCAATCCAATTCTTTCTATCTATTCTATACCTGATACCCGTAGGTCTATCAGGTATTCCAAAGGTGGTCGTTCGACGAAAAAATAAAAATAAAAAATCATTGGGTTTGAGAGACACTGGGACTTGTCAGTTTCACCGTGCGTTGGGGTCCCCGACATCCCCACCGGGGGCAGCAACAGCAGCACAACCCAGGACGCCGAGAGGCAACGAAATTTGAACAGTTACCGCGCGCCGAAGCGAGGAGGAAAAAAAAGCTTGGCCCGGGCGAGGAGCTCGATCTGGACGAGCGAAGGATGGAAAGGGGGGAAGAGGAGAGGGGGGGGGGACCGCCGCCAAGACTCAGAGGGAACTCTTCTCCTCCTCCTCATCCCTCCACGAGCCTCACATACGACGGATTATTTATCCATGTGTCTGTACATAAAAGACAGAAAGAGAGAGAGGGTGAAGGAACGATGAAACGAAAGCGAGGGGAGGATGCTGGAAGAGACGCGAGCCGTTCTCCCCTCTCCTGGACCGTGACGCGCGCCGTACCACCAGCCACAAATCCCCCACTTTTTCATCTCACAGCCTCGGGCCTTACAGCGTGCGTCGGTCCGAAGCATCTCTTCTCTCGATATATATACTTTACTCTCGGCGCGCGCGCTCCCTCCGACTATCTCTCTCTCTCTCTCTCTCTCTCTTTCTCTTTCTCTTCCCTTTCTTCCACCACAAAAAGCGAGAAAGCGACAGCCAGAGCGTGCGCCGATGCCTATACACGTTTATACATACACATATATGTACCAACACACTTTTGAGGCTTAAGCGAGTGCTCGAGCTTCTGGCTTGCGGGCTCACTTCGATATACACCCTTGGCTCTCTGTACATACGTTCGTCTCTTTCTCTTCGATCTATAGATATATATCTCTTCCTCCCTCTTTCCTGTTTCTTTTCCTTCTCTCTTATCTCTCTCTCTCTCTTTTTCTCTGCTTAATCTTCCCTCTCTTCCAATCCTTCAAAATCGCCCACCCTCTCGTTTGCTTCTCTTCGATTCCTCTCTTCTTCTTCCTCCCGTATTTCTCAGACGCTCTACTTTTCAGCTGACCGGAGATTTTGGAAAATGAAAAACGATTCTATTACTCGAAGTAGGACTTGTGAATCTTCTTTTTTTTTGCTTTTGTAAGTGCACGCGTCTGGATATTGTTTGTTTGTTTTATTTTTTGCTGCATTTTTCACCGATCTGTTTTGGTTGATGCTGGCGTCGTTTCTTCTGACGAAATTGTCGCTGATATCCGTAACGGATCAGGAGTTTGTTGATGCTCTCTGGATCAGGTCATGAATACGTCAGGATTCGTCATTCATTTTCTTTCGTATCGTTTTTCAAGACCACTCCGTTTCGCTCGCACAAAAAAGTCGTGGATTTTCGTGTTTTCGAGACATAAGATATACGAGCTGACAAAAGTTGGAAGTTTTGATTCAGGAAATTTGCTTGTCTTCGGTATGACCAAATCCAAACGATCGACAACTTACATTCTCTTAGAATCGTGTTCAAACGAATAATCACTGATTCGTAACCCAAACAAACCGAAACTAAGCAAAAATGTAATTAAACGTTGTGTCATCATGTAGCTGACCTGTATCAAGTACCGTCGGATATTTTATCCATTCTCAATTAATCCAAACCAGCAATAACTCACCGTCCTCGAAACCCAAGCGAACCCAAACAAGAGGGAAAATATCGCTCGGACAATGAAAGTACAATTTCACGTTATCCAATCGTTAAAGAATTCGTAACTCTCTTTTTATTTGGATTTCAACGATTACCCGGTCCCTCCAAACCCAAACAAACACGTTCCAATTAAATGCAAAATCGCTAACCCAAACGAACCCAAACAAGAGCGAAAATATCGCTCGGACAATGAAAGTACAATTTCACGTTGTCCAATCGTTAAAGAATTCGTTATTCTTTTTTTATTTGGATTTCAACGATTACCCGGTGCCCTCCAACCCCCTTCCTATTGGAAAATCAACAAGCTCTCTCCTCTTCTCTCTTTTCCAATCGGAAACCGGCTCCCTCTTGTCTGTTCTTCAATGTATATACAGGTTAAGACAAAAATGCCGAACTAATCGCGACATGTTCGAACCCAAACAATGGCCAGGGGGAAGAATTTCTGGGCGTATAAAATAACGAAATAGATGAGGTCCGTCTGCAGCGAGGAAAAAACGAAAGGGTGTAAAACGTAACAATCGACGCCGCGAATTCGTTGTTCCGAATGAAGGCAACTTCTTTCGCCTGGCAAGAGAGAAAGAGAGAGAGAGAGAGAGTATGTACGACGGTGTTAGTGGTATCGATAATATATACGTACGTATCTCTTTATATGGCACGGTACGAGATATCGGCAAAGAGACACCGCGAGAGCCTACCGGTACGAGCAATAAATCGGATGGCACTCGGAGACAAAAGCGAACGAAGAGCCAAAGCGAACCGAAAGAGAATCGGGGCGGGGGAGAACCAGCGCGAAGAATCGGTTACCATCTCACGGGAAAGATTTCTTCTGGATCCACTTCTCAGGATATTCTTATTCCTTTTTATCCTTTATCCGTTCCTTTCGATATATTTCGTCGGACACGAGAACGTTTTGCGCCTGGGCAAAACCAATTTTTACGAGGCCCGGAGATATCGTGAGAACTCCCGGAAAATTTCGGTTCCCTGATCAAAGAGAATACGTGATCGAACGACCCGATTTCCGGATTTTTCGATTGATTACATTTAACTTTTTATTCAATCAATTATTTATTGTGTTTATTTTGCCAGAAAATCGTTTTTTTTTGGGTTAAAAGTGCATCATTTTTGCTAAATTAGTGTTTTATTAGATACATTTTTTTGTTAATTTTTATTGGTAAATTGCAAGTTTCATTTGCTAAATTATTTACTGAATTTCTTTGTCATAAAATAAAACAAAATAAAACATTTATAAATCAATGTTTTATTTAAAAACTAATGAACTAGTTTATTCGCCAAATTATTATTTTCGATAGCTAACAGATCGCCAAACACGTCAAAATACGTAAACCTTTATATCTATAAAAAACCAAATTAAATACGCAAAATTTCTGATAATATCAAAATATTTGAGGGACGTGTGTATCAACGTGACGAAAAATCAAAAATCGTACGTACGTAGCCCGCGTACTTAGCCACCTTATTTTTAATGAAAAAACCTAGTATTTCAAAGATGGTTAATGAGAATGTACGTTTGAGATTTGAAGGCAATAAAATTTAATGACCTTCGTTTGATATTGAAAAAAAAGGTACAGCAGTCCGATAACTCAGTCCCTTTTGCTTCGAGGTTACGAGATTACATTGGGAAGAATCGTTTGTGGAAACTCGTCGACAAAAGGCACGTCGTCAAATGTGTCTTTCGTTTTGAATTTATGATTTTCATCAACTTCAGTAATTTCGTACGACACGGATAATAAGGGGGGTTCGCGTATCGTATAATTGAATTGGTTTCGACTGGAAAGTCACTGGATTTCTACGAATGGAAAAGTCACCACCTGAGAAACGCGATGCACCGATAGGGGAACTTCTATAGGTATAGGATACTTTTGTACGGGTATGGGGTCCCGTAGAACCATTTTCCCTTTACGCATACACGCACTCGCACAAAGTATCGACCAAGTACAATGACGGTACCTGCTCTTGCGGTTGAAAATTTGTCGCGCTGTGAGAGAAAATTTTTCTCCTCCGAGTATCCTTCTTCTCCACTTTTGCGAGCTGGTAACAAGCCCGAGTATACTCGTAAATCTTCCGGGCCTTCTCTTGTTCAGAAAATACAAAATAGACAATTTTTACGCACCACTGATCCACGATAGATCGTTGTCGAAAGCACCAAAACTTTCATCGTCGTAGATCCAAGCTACGATGAAAATTCACTGCGAAGATTTAAAAAAACGTCACAAACCCAAACAATGAAGAAAAAAAAATAATAATAAATCCCTGCTTTTTCTGAGTTCGTACGAAAAATCAATATTACCTGCAGTATTGATTTGTCAAATTTTTATTCCTGATTCATGCGTTAACTATATTATAGGTAGCTATTGAAAATTGACTGAGGAAGTCATTTTGAAACATTTCTCAGGAAGAGATTTTCAAAAAATTCTACAAACATTTCTTATTTCTGTAAGAATAATTGTGCACGTAATCAATTTTTTTACAGAGGATAATTATTATAATATAAGCAAGATTCGAATTACTGGAATTACTGGAATTAGTAATTTCACAGAAATTTACGATAAAATAAAGAAAAAAAAAATATATATATAACTCTAATCTCGTTAACGACCGCAAACGCTCAATTACTCATGAATAATTTCAGTCTAACAATTGCAAAGTCAATTTTTCTCAAAAAGGTAAAATCTACGAAGGATCGATTACTTTTTATGTAATTTGCCAGGGACGTAAATCTCATTCGAAAGCTTGAGTTTTAAAGCCCGATTGAAAATCGAATAAAAATTAAATAAAAAAATAAAGTAAATAAAAAAAAAGATTTGAAGATTCCTATAGTTCGGTTGTCCTCTTGATTCACCTTATTTACGTCCAACAGTATTATTCAGGTCGTTGAGGATTTTTTCACCGCGAGATACAACTGTATAATGCACTATGGGGCTTTTCGTTTTGCACTTGCTTTCGATCGGCTCTGAGGAGGTAGTCCGTACCGTTTTACGGTTTTAAAGAGATTTGGAGGTGCGCGAGGCAAGAGTGGCACTTTACGAGACTTTTCACCGCGGGAGGGCGATTCGAGCACGACGTAGTCGCGAAACTCCATCGAAACAACGAAACGAAAATGAGAATTTAGCAAACCCCTAATAATATCCCCTAAATCGGGCGCATTTTCTCGTTGGACCTCCATCGAATATCCAAAGCCTAATACCACGGCTGAAACCCACTGGGTGGGTGCAACTATTCCTGTATGGTATACCTAGCACGAGGGAATGAATGAGGATTGGCGCAGTACTGCAGGTACCCAACGAACACTCAGAATTGACCGTTTTTAGTGGGAAACAAGGTCAGGAAACTCTTCGAGGGACCTGTCGTTAATTACTGTCCCAGACCCTTTTACGCACCAAATACACGCCTGTATAACGGCTACTCAAGATCACACCGTTTTATACTTCTTCGATATCGTTTGTTTATTTCTTCGTGCTTATTTTTCAATTTTCTTGAAATATTTTTAAAATTACTTTTCGATTTTTGCTCAATTACGTTTCTTCCAAAATCAAAACCAACTGAGGGCTTCTGGGATGATAAAAAAAACGTGGGTTTTAAATAATTGATTTTACAGGAATCAAGGAAATGATTATTTTTATATTATTTAATAATATATTAATTAATATACTTGAATTATATGATTGAATTTGAATTAGTTTAATATTATTTAATAATATTATCATTATTATAGTTGATTAACCCAAACAAACCCAAATATTTAATTGTACATTTGTATTATTAGTATACAATTTTCTTGACTAATATGCAAAAAAATGTTTTGGTTTGTTTGGGTTACTTGATTAATATTTCTGTAATATAGAAATATTAATCAAGTAACCCAAACAAAACCCGAACATTTATTTGTATATTTATCAAGAAAGTTAGGCACTGAATACGAAAGGCACATTTTAAATAACTATTTTCTTTATTTGGACCACTTGGAGACAAGACATTTTTAAAAAAGTATATTTAACTTTTTTCATCGTATTAAAATAAATGTTCGATATTTTTCATGAATTCCGAATGGGAAAATGACATAATTATTCCGAGTATCTGAAAAAACAAACGTTTTAAGGAAAAAAATGTTCGATAAGATCAAAATACTACAACATTGATTAAGTTTACCAAATATTGAATCACCCCGTTCGTTAAATGTAAAGATATCGTGTAAACGGTATTAAAACGAGATTTTCAGGTTCGACCTATAGTTTTATCGTAATCAAAAGTTTAGCCTCGATTTCCGATAGAGGGACGATATTTCAGATTTCCCTATTTCGATCTGAATTACCTCAGGGGACGAATGATTTTTTATTTATTTTCCCAGTAGTTTCACCGCTTAAAAAAAAAGTTCGAGAATTCATAACGGTAGAGGGAAGGGTAAATCGAGAACTGATCGTTCATTTTCCTCCTTCCACTTCACCGAAGGGTCAAATAAAACTTGCGTTGTCAATTTTGTGAAGAAAAGAAAAAAGAGCGATCATTTCGAAAAGAGTTATTGCACGTTTAAACAAAAGGTGATGCGAAAGAGCGAGAGGGGAGGGGGATGGAGGGGTTGCGAGATTACCGGAGTTTCGATTGTACTTCGAAACTATCCGAAGTGCCTTCTCAGCCAATTCCGAAGAGTAATTCGTCGTGGGGACGTGTGAAACAAAATACAAAGTATAAAAGAAGATGGTAGACAAGAGCGGAGCAGAAAACGAAGCGGCTAGACGATACGAGTTCAGTAAATTACGGAAAAAATTAATACTGGACGAAAGTATCGGAATGATAAATAAAAGGGAAGAAAAGTTTTTGTTTTCAACAACCGAACGGTAATAGGGAAATTATTTGCAATATGCGACCTTGAGACTAGAATTTATACAATAATTATAATTTATTTATTATTCATGTTTGTTATTTCATGATTTTCTCTAGCTTGGTTTTTTTTTACTGATGTTTAATGAGTTTGTTGGGTGTTTATGAGAATTTCAGTTATTCCAGTTAAATAACGTATTTGAAAAAAGATTTGGACGAGCACAAAAAATTTTTGAAGATTCTGTGACGAATAATTTATATCGAGAATTATTGAGGAATATGGAAAAGTAATTTCGTCACTTTTGTGACACTTGTCAAAATTTGCCAATTTATTCGAAGGGAAAGAAAAGTTTTTGTTTTTAACAACCGGACAGTAATAAGGGAATTATTTTCAATATACAACCTTGGGACTAGAATTTATACGATAATTATAATTTCCACTTCGCGATACGACGGAGAGAAAGGACGAAACTCTTGCAGTCGAGAGAAGGACTTGGAAGGACAGAAAAAGGGAGAGTGAGATGAGTGTACTCAAATATATCCGTACATAGAGAGAGAGAGAGAGAGAGAGTGACAAATACGAAGTGCGAGTTCATGGAGTACACATTCGCGGACATCGCGATGGCAATTATCGCGAAATTAATTGGGGGACGAGTGCTGTGATGAGCAATGCCTCGGAGACTCTCCAGTATGGAAACAGCGCATTCGAGATATATCAGAGATATCTATCTCGCCAAGAATCAAGACTGTGCACATTTTTCCAATCTAAAAACCCGGGATCTTCATAATTATTAACAATTTCTCAAAAAATTTCCACTTCCCTTTCCGCTCCAAGGGCAAATTTTGACCTTCCGTGAATTCCACCTTCGCACTATTTCTGTGTGTTCGTGCTCGACTCGTTCAAGCTTATGAAAAACTGAATGGAAACATGTTTTACAACATCCAATAAAAAATGTTAATAAAATACGTATATATATTTTTTTCTTCGTAAAGAAATTTGATTTTTAATCTGTATAAATTGGTTTATCTGTATTTAAAAAAATGGGTAGTTAATTCAATCGAAAATATTCAGCTGGTTACGAATATGATCGAATTTTCGTCGAAAGCAAAAAAAATCGTGTTTTTAGAAGTTTTTCCGATTTTTTCATGGAAATTTTAGGTTTTGGGGGAAATGAATGATAGATTCGTGTTCAGAGGATAAAATAACATCAAAATGGATGAATAAAAAAATATTAAAAATCCAAAATTTTGTTCGATTATTGGGGAAAAAAAGTTTTTTCACTAAATCATCGATAACTTTTTTTCCTTCAGGATTTGGCACTCCACTGTGTGCTCAATCTCTTCGTTATGATTTTTTCTTCAAAATGCCTATCCAATTATCAAGCTCCGATGATTATTAAATTTTTGGTATAATTTCAAAGTTGAACGATCGATTTTTGCAAATTTTTCCATACAAACCCCTTTGCCTTTTTTGCGATTTTTCAAGTTGACTTTTCGAGAAAACAATAAGAAATGTCGATATGATTCCAACGCTGTTATTCAAGTAAGTCAAAACGCATTTCCAACCCCTCCCTCGAACCCCTTATTTCACGGGTGACATTCCTCCATGGGACACCCTGTATATTACATACTCTCAAAAAAACAAACATATTTCTATATACATCATCATATATATTTATCAACCCTCCGACAAATTCGGGCTATGCAGTTTTCGATCTGGTCGCCACGCCTTTTTGGGACATTTAATTGCCTTCGAGTCTGACGATGTGCCAAGAAGGAAAAGTGGATATAGAGTTATACACGTGGACGTGGGTATTCCGCGATTCCCAAAGGAAGATCTCGATCCCGTTTGGAGAAAGTGCCCTCTCATCGAATCGTCGGTCCGATCATCCTCTCCACGTACGTTCGACGTACTCGTTTCACTCATACGTGCGATTTTCAATCTCGCATCGTAAAAACAAAAAAAAAACAATAATAAATAACAAATAAAAAACAAGAAACAAATGTATCGATTTGCCATAAAAATGAAAAAAAAAAATATATATATATATATATATATATATATAACCGTAAAGAGAATGAGGAGGAGGATAAAAAAAAATAATGCTCCATAAATACGTAAAATGATAAAAAATGTCGTTCATTCGGGACGTATCAGGTGGCTCATAAATGTACATATACGGTTTGGAGGGGCAAGGGTAAAGGGGGGTCTACCTGTTACGTACAAGACCCAAAGTTCGCGTTCATGCCGAAATATCGGTTCCCCCTCCTCCCCCCTCTGCCCACCAACATGTGTGTCTCCCAGCACGTAGAACGAAGCCGCCGTCGTCACCGTGCAAAAGCATACCCGGTAAAGGCCACCAGCGTGCTAGCATCTGTCGCAATGCACACTGCCACCCAACTGGACACTGGTTATACTCGGTTGATCTCCCGGAGGGGGATCAACTTTTAGACAAGTAGCATATGCGTGGGCAACGTTCGAGGACACGGCTATGACTGTGGACACTTTTATCAGTGGTGCTATCGTGTGAAAGTATCCCTAAGTTTCGTTGGTGAAATAACCAGCGTGGAAAAAAACGGTGGAAAGTACGTTTTTAATTGAATCATTCTGCTACTTTGAACGAATCGAAAAAATCTTTCATCGATACGTTCAACTTTGAAAAAAATTAATTTTTTTTTTTTAATTTGTCGACAGTAAATGTATTCAAGAATAATATCTCAAAATGGTGCAGGAATGAGTTATTAAGGGTCAGTTAATTTTTTTGTGATTTTTCATTTAGAAGAATTTTGAATGATTTTTATTATCTTTTTGGGCAAAAATCAGTGAAAAAACAAGCTTTTGTTTTGTTTCGTTTTTTTCATCGCTATTTTGTTATTTTTGTATGTATATTAAAAATTGTAGTTCAGTCAATTGCCAGTGATATATTGAACCTACGAATTTAAAAATGATAAAAGTTGGCCAATTTTTGAAATTTCAACAGTAGTGCAAATCCACCTACCTATTTTTGATTCTCTTTTTCTTCATTTTTTACTGAACCACTCTTCTTCATTTCTTTCGTCATTTTCTCGTAATCTTGCTATTTCATGATTTTTTCTAGCTCGGATTTTTTTCCTGTTTAATTACTTATTGGTTGTTTATGAGAACTTCAATTATTTCAGTTAATAAACGTATTTGAAAAAGATCTGGGTTTGCACAACAAAATTTTTGAAAATTCTGCGACGAATAAATAATTCGTATCGAGAATTATTGAGGAATATAGAAAAGTCATGTTGTCGTATATCACTCTTGGTGACACTTGTCAAAATTTGTCTAATTAACATAAAAAGTTCCCGCGTGCCATTCGAATACTCCCTTCAGGCGTCAACTGGTAGACGCACGTAAGTACGCGTATGATCAGGTTTCCTTTCAGAGTCATGTCGAATTGGGGCAACTGACGAGCCAAGGGAGCTTTCCAGCCCTCCACGAATAACGAACCTCGCATATGTCGGTACGTAACGATTTCATGCACCGGATTTTCGGTCCGAATTTTTCGACCGATTTCGTGGGGAGACTTGTGCACCCTCGAGGTACCTGACGGCACCCTGATCACTTCAAGCTCCTCAAACAATCGCCGTTTGCATATTTAGGTCACAGGGGGTATCGGGGTTGCCAAATATATCGGCATTCTTTTGGCAGACAATTTCATAGTTTATTTAGGAATTTATTTTTATGAGCAATTGAAAATGTATTGCTGCAATTTAATGGAAAATATATATAACAATAGAAAATTGGTTTGCTCTTGAAATTTTGTTGATTAACTGAAAGTATGAATTTTTATTATTTTTGCAATGTAAAAAATTGTCAGGTATTATTTTTATATAATTTATAATAATTTATTTAATATTTTTACAAGCTTTCATTTATCCTATAATTTTTACAAACTTTACATCCTTTAATTTTATTTTAATAATTTGAAAGTAGGAATTTTTGATATTTTTGAAATGTAAAAAATTGTCAGGTATTGTTGTTCTATAACGTACAATCATTTATTTTATAGTTTAACAAGCTTTACAACCTAAAATATTATTTTTAAAATTCGAAAGTTGGAATTTTAAATATATTTTCACTGTTTAAAGTAGTCAGCTGTTATTATTATACAATATACAATAATTTATTTTCAAAAGTTCTACAATCTTTAATTTACCTTGACTTTATTACAAAATCAAAAATGGGACATTGACATTTCCCTTATTTTCCAAAAAAGTGATTATTGTCTCGTCAAAGTAACTTAACCCCTGAAAGATAGGGGGGGGGGGGGGAAGTGTTACGTCTGGCGTATGGGAGGCAGAATCCTTCGATGTTCGCAGAAATAAATAGCATTATTTTTTCGACGTTACACAGTAAACTATTTTTCTTCCGAATAACGTAGGTCAGGCTTAATCCAAGGTTCGTTTTACTGCCAACAATTTCCTTCGCGCACGTGTAGAAAGCGATTTTTTTTTTTTTTGAAAAACAAAAATCTGAGTACGGTCCCGATCGTTCCGCCTGTAGCCCAGAAACTTTCTTAATCCAACCGGTTGATCGAAAATAAATAATGCTCGATTGGTACACGAATACAGGTATCCTGATAAAAGAAAAACGAGGAGAGAACGAAAAATCAAGCTGCTGGCCTCGAGACGTGCGCCAGCAACATAAGCGCATCCTGCCCCTTAACAATGTACGTGCAGTTCTCGCAGAGATATACACGCACTTTGAATTGAATCCGAGCAGTCCTTTCTCTCGGTTTCTACGACGAGCCGATTCCGTTTCCCTAATTATCAGTGTTTTCGCTTTAACAGACCAATCTCGAACGCTTCTCTTAATTATACCTGGACTTAATGAATAATTAACATTCATTAGAGATATTCCGAAGAGTAAGTGATCGAGTTTTGCCCGAACGTACCAAAACTCGGAAACGAATAACTTCTTTTTCGTTTAGCCAAGTTTTTTTTTGAGCACTTTAGAACGATGATAATTCCCAAACTAGAATTTTAAAAATTCATCTAGAATCTCAAAAATTCATTCAATCTAGAATCTCAATACACGATTTAAAACACTTTTTTTATTTTGTTGGTTGATCTACTAAACTTAGGACATTTTGGTTTCCGCTATATTTATTTAATCTTGAATTAATTAATTTATTTATTTCGGTTGGTTAGTTAACCAAATTCGGGGAGTTTTGGTTTCCATTCCATTGATTTGTTATATTTAGTTAGATGGTTACATTTTTATTTAATTTTTTTCGTTTCCAATCGAAGTTATTGTATTTTCGTTTCCAACCTATTAAGGTTATTTTGGTATTCAATCCATCGGTAGTCTAATCAAATTTGAGAGATTTTCGTTCCCCTCATTGGTTGGTAAATCCCATTTTTTGGTTAATGAAATTTCAAGAATTTCTTTTCTCTTCCTCTTTGTATGCAAAAAAATAAAATAATAAAAATAAAACGAATTTAAATGGAAATAAATAAAAAATAAAGGAAAGAAATTAATAAAAAATGGAAATAAAAAGAAGCATATGAATATATTTCGATCGAGTAAATTCCTATGCGTAGATGATTTATCAAAAGTTTCAGCAAGTCCGTTTTATCGTTCGAGTATCCCCGAGCTTGTTTCTCGAGTACCCGTGTTCGCCCGTCGAAACACGCGTCAACGAGAGAATTCATCGCACCCTCGCGCGTTCCTCTGATTAATGATCCTCGACACGTAGCGTACGACGTGTGCTCCCACGCGCGGGTTCAACCACGCGCCGGCTGTCCACAAGTTCGTCTCTTGCCACGGCCTTGTCTCATTCCAGTGTCGTCTTCGGTGTTCTCCCGATCTTTCCGCGAACGACGAATGTTCCCTTCGATTCCCACGTGGAATACATTTTAACAACTATTTTTAGTATAGGAGACGAGTACCTTTCCTCCGTAATGAGGAAAAACTCGATGAGCACGTGATTGGTTGATTTTACTATTATTCGCCCATTTCCTTCAACGTCATTTTCAAAAAAAAAATGTTTCCTTTTTTTTTTCACGAAAATAACGAACTTGTAAAAAATTCAAAACGTGGAAACGGTCAACGCTTGAAAAAGCGTCCGTGAATAATGAACAATGTCGATTTTATTAATAGGACAAAGTTAATTAATTTAAATTGAAATTAAAAAAGATCAAATTTAATCAATTTCAGATAAAATAAAATTCAATAAAAATTGAAAAATACTAATAATATAGATAAAATTAATTTCAATGAAATTTAAAACGAACACGTAAAGCTAAAAAAAAAGTAGGGAAAAATTAAAAACAGCTTTATCGGAAAAATTGATAAGTGGATATTGGAAAATGAAGATAAGATCGAAAGCTATCGATTATCGAATGAAAATTTATCGTGGTTGAAAAATTTTAACTTCGAAATATTTTCCAACGTAGATATAGATACGAGGAGAAATAAAATCTCGAGTTTTCGTTGGACACAATTCGAGTGAATGATCGATGGATTTTTATTTTGTACAACGTTTTAATTTACCTCGTATTTCAGATTCATTGAGAGATATACTTGGAACGAGCGGCTAACGCCGTGTAATTGACGCTCATTGTTGTCCTTTCTTTTTCGCTTATTCTTATTTTCATGCACAATTATACGAATTAAAGAATCATTTTTCAATGCTTAAGAGGCGTGAACGATTGTTTGTTCGCTGTTGGGGATTAAGGCAATAGAGAGGTATACGATGATCCTGCGCATCGAAAAAGAGAGAGAGAGAGAGAGAGAGACGGAGCTATTAAAAATAATAAAAAAAAAATGAAAAGAGAAAAAAAAATCGTATTGTTACTATCGTGGTTGCTTTCTGCTGTTAAAATACGATTCGTGCTCGCCTCGTTCTCTCCGAATAATCCTCAAAGCTGCGAACAAAAGCCTTCTGACTGCGGGATATCAAAAATCCATTCTTCGACTTTTGTCGTCATCGTCTCTCGTTTCTTTTTTTTTTTTTTTCTTTCTTTTCGTAACCCGTTTTTCACGCGAACCTTTTTGAGACTGCGGAGATTTTTTCTTCCCCCTTGAACTCGTTACGAGGCTTGTATTTCGGCTCGGTGCGACATACAGAGACTCTCTGTACGAGTATAACCAGATCTATCACTAAAAAGGGCGCAACTCCAACAACAGCATTCGAGAACTTTGGGCATTATTTATTTTCGAAAGCTCTACGCTCATCGACAATGCTCCCATTCATGAGTGCTTTGGAATATAGCTTTATTGTACTATTCGGTGTGTGTACACGAGCGTAATGTAAAACACCTTATCGGGGGCGACAAACTCCTCGGAAAAGATTAAATTATCGATCCGTGTAGACGACTAAAATAACCGGATCACGCAACGAGCAAATATCTTTACCGGATTCAAATGAAATCGAATATTCAGCCAAAATGAAATTTCTCGAGTATTCGATGAATATCCAATCAGAAATTGATACACAATTATCCAAAAGGAGGAAAGCTGATCAATAATTGTTTTCTATCCAAATACTTAAATGAACGAAGAAAACGGATCATTAATTTTTTTTATGCAATCATCCAAAACAATAAAACCGATCAATAATTTGTTTCTATCCAAATATCTAAATAAACGAAGAAAATAATTGAACATTGTTTAAAAATCAATTGCATAAACAAAAGAAAAAAAAGGATTAATAATTCTTTTTAATCCAAATACTTAAATAAACAAAGAAAGCGGATCAATAATTGTTTTCTATCCAAATAACTAAATGAATAAAAAAAATAAATCAATCATTGTTTTGAACCAATCATCCAAAAAAAGAAAACCGATCAATAATTTGTTTTTATCCAAATATCTAAATGAACGAAGAAAACGAATCAATATTCTTTAAAAACCAATTACAAAAACAAATCAATAATTTGTTGTATCCAAATATCGTAATGAATAAAGAAAGCGTATCAATACTTTTTTAAATCCAATGACTTAAATCCAATTAAACCTAAACAAACCCAAACAAACGAAAAAAAAAGGATGAATCATTTATTTCAATCCAATCACTGATAACGAATACAAATATTGATACAACAAGTTAATCTTACTATAAACGAAAAAAAAGAAGATTTATAATATATTTATATAACAAATAAACATTTATAATTATATTAATAATATATACCAATTAATTATAATGGATAAATATTACGATGTATTTTTTCGAATTCTTTAACTATTTTTTCTTACCAATTGCTATATCCAAGCCAATAAAGAAATGCAATGATTGATGTCGAAACCAGAATGTTCCTAACGTTTGCAATTCCAAAAAATCAACACGAGTATTATCTCGGCTGAGAAAATCGGAAAGTCTTGATAATCGAAGCGAACCATTTTCTTTCTTTTACGATGTGCACCTGTGTCTTTCAAAGATGTGGAGATTGAGGGAAAGAAAAGTGAGGTCCATAGATATACCTCTAAAGAATTTTTTTTTTTTTTTTGCCGTCCGATCCGAGCAAGCGTAGGAAAATTTTTCCGGTTTCAGCTTTATCAGGAAAAATACGAAAACCCAGTGTTGTAAGAAAAAAAAAAAAAAAAAACGAAGGGAGGGGGAAGAAAATACCACGAGTGAATTTTGCAGTTCTGGTAGTCGGGGGTAGGTAATTCGAATGGTTTCTTATCTCGTGGAAAGAACGGAGGGAAAAGCCCTTCAATAGTAGGCAACAGGTGGGTACGTTTGTATACAGTCTTTGGGCGGTTGACCTAAGAAATCTCGTTTATACTCGAGATAAGGTTAATTGTCCGGGCCGGCATATTGCAAAGCCGCTTTGCGGTGGTGAATAAAAGATCGCGGAGAAAAGAGAGAGAGAGAGAGAGAGGGAGATAGAAAGAAAGAAAGATGGAAGTCTTCCATCTCAAGCTCCGAAAGATACACGCTGTGCAGTCTCCCGTTCTCCTTCGGATTTCTTCAAGACTCGCGCACACCCTTCCAGACTCGAGTCCTCGTTTTATCCTTCTTCGATATTTTTTTTTTCCTTCGTCGTTCTCGATTTTACGGTGTCCTCGTTCAGCGATTCTGCGCTCTCGACGCTCTTTTCCTTTAATCTACTTATATACGTCTTTCGATTTTTCTTACATTTTTTTTAATTATTTTTTTTTTTTTTTTCGTCGGCGCTTCGTTCCTTAAAACTTCAGTCGTCCGACTCACTATCACGTCAGATTAAGATCGAGACTGTGACAATGATTGGACTCAGTTTCAACGTAACCTGAAAACAACTCCGCGGATCAACGGATTTAAGTAAAATTGATTGAATCCGAGGCCTGCGTGGCTTAGTCTAGTGAAGAGTAAATTTGTCACGAGCTGGTATTTGATTCTGTCCTTTTACTTGGTCTTCGATTTTTTCAGCCACGAACGTACGTTGGTTCAATGAATGAGGTGACTTTTTCTCTGAAATATTTTATGTATTTTTTAAAATATATTTTATTTTATTTTATTTTATTTTATTCGATTTTATAT
This sequence comes from Ophioninae sp. A BG-2022a, assembly GCA_030523105.1. NCBI lineage: Eukaryota > Metazoa > Arthropoda > Insecta > Hymenoptera > Ichneumonidae > Ophioninae sp. A BG-2022a. The sequence continues at coordinate 47,409 of JAPYZI010001706.1, forward strand.
ATTTTAAATATTTGATATATTATTTTATATCTTATATATACATATATATTGAACATTTTTCTCAAAAAAGATTTATTCATTCATCAATATATATATATATATCTTTTTTTCATTTAATAGCTTTTTAAATTTTAGCAACCGAAAAAACTTCGCAGGTGGCTGATGCATGATTACAGTTTTCTTTTTCGCCAAAACCATCAAGAACTAGCAACGATGCGTAACGTAGTATATTTCAGTTAATACAAATAAATTATTTTATAATTACTCACTAAATAGTTATAGTAGTTATAAATATATTAAATTATGATATATTTATTTTGACCATGAATTAATCAACGTTATTTTTAAACTGAATATATATAGTATATGTTAAGTTTTTTTGGCTCATTATTAATAATAGTTAAAGGATCTGACAGTATTAATTACCTTTTTTAATTAACAAAATTTTTTTTTGTCTTTTAATACCCAAATTGTTCAACTCCTTCCGATCCGTTAGGGGTAGTCCTAACAGTACTGATTTATTCAATTACTGGATCGCATGCGCATAAATAAGGGTACCAAGTGACTGTTAAAAACCGATCCAGATGTTCATACTGCACGGACGTTCCGAACATTGGCCCAGGTCAAGGCGAGCCTTCCTTTTTTACTTGTGGAACTTTCATTCATCGTATCTTCAATATTGACGGGTATTAGCGTTGCAAGGAGGGCCTTATCACAACGGCCATAAAAACAAACTTTTTTTTATCACCGTTGTAATAACTATCAAAACGCCATCAATTTGTGCGTTATATTTGTTTTTATTAAAAGTTCTTTCGCAATAGTCTTTCTCGTTTGGCTTCGTTTGGGTTTTCGTGATTTTCTGATGTCAATGTATAAGATTTTACAGTTATAACGTAGCACGAACAATTGCCTGATCTTTTTTTCAATCCTAGAACAAACGGATTCAGAAAACCTTCAAGCGTCTCCAGCCAATATGGATCAGTATCTCTTGATGGTTTTCACATTTATCCCTGGTGTCCATTTCCCCTAGATTCCGTAACAAGTCCCGATTAAAAAAATAATCATTTTTAGTATAAAATACTTGCAATGTGTTCTCCAATAAGAAAAAAATAATGAAAAATCAAAACCACCTACAATTAATAAAGTTCTCCAATTAAAAAAATAATTTTTTATCAAAACTATAGATATTTCCCAAGTAGACTTGATTTGATATTTATATTGGATAGATGGGTCGCCAATATAAATTTTATATTGGATCTTCATATTGGATGGATTTGATTTGATATTTACATTGGATGGTCATCAAGAAGATTCCGTCATGACTCCCGACCAGGTTGGCATTTAATTTGCGACGGCAAGAGGATACCTGTTATCCTTTTCAGACCTGATTCCAAGTAGGACTGAACTCGAATTGACAAAGCATTATCCCAATGTGAATATCTATATTACCGCACATGATTTATCAGATTTTCCTAATGAAAAGTTAGCAAGTTATTTCTCATTGTAGCGCGTTGGAGGGTGTTGGCTTTCGACTCCATCAGGTCCAGATGACCAATCCTGAGCATTGCGAATTCGGATAATTGTGTCTTTAGCGCGTTGGTGTGTTTGCGAACGCATTGGATACGGGCGATCAACCGATTCACGCCGGGAGAGATCACGGATGAAATATGTCAAGGTCAGTGAGGTTAAGGACGGGGGACCAGCACGTCCACGACCTCGACACTCGGTGCTGACCCCGAGACTCGGTGAACGCGACGCACTCTCCGATCCGACCGGTCTTTGTCTCTCTCTCGTCCCGTTGGACCAAGCAAGCCGATCTCTTCGAGTCTGCGGGTAATCATCATACCTCGCGCACGCACTCTTCTCTCTTTCGAATCTTCCACGGATGTACATACGACGGTTCACCAGAAATCTCTCTTTTTTTAATTCGCTTTCCTCCCTCCTGCCACCCCTTTTAGCCTCCCTTCGCCCTCCACTCTTCTCTTTCTCTGGCTCGTCCTTTCCGCCTTACGCGGTCCATCTGCTTTGAGATTTAAGAGATCGCCGAGTAATAAAACACTCGATAAGACCTCGTGAAAAATCCTTCGGGGTATTGCCGTCGTTGGAAGGATATGAGAGGCAACGAAACACGCGCCAAAACTCATCCTCTCCTCCCTCATCATTTCTTTTTTTTTCCTCGATCATTTCTCGAATCTTATACATATATATCGAAGTCTCGTACCGATCTTATCCACGATTATAAATATCGGTACGTATATATGTTCAAGTATATTTATATATATATATATATATGAATATATATGGATCTTTCAGTGTGCAGATTTAAGAATGAGATTCTCTCGTTAAGGGGGTAGGCTACCGTAATAACTTCGAAAAATCATTCGTCTCTTGAGGCAACCTTAAACCATTACTGAACGCACCCTCGGAAAAAGAGTTAGCCCATAATGAGGACTGATTTTTCATATCTAGATTATGCTGTACGAGTTTAGTCTTTCGAATCGCTTATTTTGTCACGAATCAACACTTAGAAACGTTAATTCTTCATTTCCAATAGAAACGGAAGTCAAATTTGAATATGACGGAATGTGCTTGACTGAAGTTTTGTCAGAAACTGCACATCCGTTTCAAAAAAACTGACCAACGAAAAAAATGGCTAATTTTGAAATAAAAATAAAATATTTATATTATCTTATTATTATCAACAATCCCTCCAAAATTCAATATATATATATATATATATTCGTAGAAAAAACTTAATTTTTTTTCCAAGAATAGTTTTTGGTTATAACATTAATTTTTCCTCTAAAACAAATTTCCTAAAAAAATAGTTATTCTTTTAAAATTAACGTTTCGTCCCTAACTAATATTTGCTGAGAAACTAATTTTTCCACGAAAACAAATATTTCCTTCCAAACGAAAAATTTCAACTAAGAATAGACCAACCCCTTAATTTTCATTGATCCGGACGCGTATTCGTCTGGTCGCGTTTGTCGGGCACGCGCGAATCTCGATTCTCGGTTCCCCCCATCGGTGAAAGATCGGTGGTTATATCCAACTGCTTATGGGCGTTGGAATGCCGTTCGCACATTTGCAAAAGAGAACGTGAAACGTTCCATCCTTATGGTACGATCGAACGAGCCGCACGCGCGAACATCGGATAGCGCCCTTCTCATCGTCAAACGGAGCGGAGAAGTGCGTGCATATTTTTTTTTCCTTTTGCTTCACGAACGACGTTTCCACTTTCAGACTTTATCGTTATTAATTAGACGGCCAGGAAGGTGATGGACAACGTGCGTTGGAACGAAGGCGTTTCGAAGAGTGGGGAAACACCAGCGAGGTCGTCAGAGCTGCATAGAAGGATTTTTCCTGACTTGACGACTGCCAATTTACAAAAGGGCGTAACTTGCATCCATTTGACACCTACAAACGTGCAGATGGGGCTCTTTTGTTCGGACTCTCATGAGCTACACGAGCAGCTACGAAACGACTATTTGGCATCCTTCCTTGGACCAACCAACCGACTCGTTTCTCTCCGTTTTATTTATGCGGTATCGATAAAACTCGAGAAGATCTTAATTGGGGTATCACCCTCCTCTTAATCGGGCAATTTGTTGTAGACCTTCAGCTCTGACGGCGAACCTCCTCTCGCTATCCGAACAATTTACATGTCCACCTCAGGTAGATATCTTCAACGGTTATTCCAATACGAAAAATAGAACGTGTTTAAATAAACTTGGCACGCGTGCAAAACGATCATGGTCGCTATTCAACTTTATCCTGATATTCATCGAAGCTGCGTTTCGTTAAAGTTCCTTCTTCGTCTTCAATGAGAAGTGGACTTTCTGCGGGAAGCTAGTGATTCATTTGCACGTAAGTTGGAATACGTTGATTCAGAGGACAAAATATTCTCTATTTTATTTAATTCCTGCTTGAAATTAGTGACTCCACTGAATCATCAATGATTCATTTTTTCTCGTCAATTGCAGCTCCGTTATAACCTCGTTTTATTCGTTTTCGTTTTTTCTTTCAAACTTCCTTTGATTTATGGAATTCCAGTGATTTTTCAAATGTTTGACAGAATTTAAAAATGGCGCACCGATTTTTTGGAATTTTTGTATAAATAACCAAAGCCAAATAGAACAGATGTTACGATCGTTTGCTTTCAAAAAAGAATTTTGAAACTGTGACTATAGAAGTCCGTAATATTTTGTTTCTTAATTGTTGAATTATGCAAACGAACTTTCCAACAGGAAATTTTTCCTTGATTCTATCTATTCTATTCTATTGTATTCCAGAGTTTTCATTAGAATGGAATTCGTTTAATCATTAAAATGAAATTTCATTAAATCTATTCTACAGTTTTCATTAGAAGTTCAAAACTACGAATTCCAGTAATAAAAAACAATGATAATAAATCTGAATACAATGGGAAATTGAATTATTTTATCTGATACAAGACAACTTGTAATTTTTGAAGATTGACAGGACGACTAGATATAATGTTTACAATCAATTTCCATCCATTTTTACGACGTCCATGTTGGCTTCATTGGTCTCCAACTGTGAGCTCATTATCAGCCATCTACGCATTCATTAGAGCAAGTTGATTAAAGCTAAGTATCTTCAAATAAAAGTACTTGGAGGAAAGGCCCTGCTGCAGAATCACCAATTCGTTTGAAAAAAAAAAAAAAAAAAAAAAAAAAATAGCCAGCATTGCACGTATAATAATAGTCTCTCGAAAAATATCCGTTCCCCATATACGTATGGAAGAAAGGTAAAATACGATGGTTGTCCTGATCTCTTTATTCGGTATTTCGTAGTGAAAATGTTGTTGACACGGGGCTATGATAATTTTGCCTCGAGTCAACGATTTCACGAGATCGGGATAATAAATCGGTTGTTCTGGCTCTCCACGGACTGTCTTTAATCGCGCTTCGGAGACAGTTATACCCGTTTGCCGGTGTGTAGGATCGTTGATGTGGGGTATACAATTCTGGATTCGTGTACAAGCGCGTCGAAACGCATCTCGATTCGTGAAATCCGGTTTGGACCCGGCCGTATGAGCGCAGGCCCGTGCTGTAACTTTAACGAATGAAGACGGTCCTTGGACCACCGGGGAACAGAGTTATCAATCCGACCTACTAGGTTGATCTATCATCTTTTCGCTGTCTTTTTAATTTTCGTTTCTTTCTTTTTCCGTTTCTCATTGGCCTCCTCGACTCGTGTTCGATTTGAGGGTAGCGGTTGACCGATTTTTCAATCGGACACGATAGAAAGGAAATTCGAGTGACATTCGTTCCGCGATCGACGAAAAGAGTCCCCGACGATTGGCGTCGAAAACCCAGAACGAGTCGGACCAACCTGGTTGATACAAAAAAAATACCGGAAGCTAAAAGTCGTTCCACCGTTCCTTCAACGGCCACATACGACCTGTAAGTTGATGGCCGGTGGTCTTGTCTTCAAAGAATATTCGAGATACTCTAATGAACGAGAGGATAACCTTATCTACGGTTGAACCTTGGTACTAAACGTTTTTAGCCACGGAGAGTGCCCTCGGCTGACTGAGTTGTTAAAATTCGAACAGTCCTGTATCTTTCCGGTGGTCGAAAATCGACGATAACCGCTTTCGTTCGGCGAGGACTCGAGTGAAAAAGCTCTCGGTGTTTGTGAACCCCAAGACATTCTTGCTTCGACACACTTTTGCCCTTTTTTCATTCCGACATCCCTTCCGCTCGTTTTAGGGGACAAAAAAGACTGGGGAAAAGGCCCCCCCTGAGTACCTACTTTATGGGTGGCTTTATAGGTCCGGACATAAGCTCTGATCTCCTTTTCTCTCTCTCTCTCTCTCTCTCTATCTGTCTTTTTCTCTTTCGCGATGGTAACAAACGAGAAAAGGATGTTGACTGCCATTCGTGAAAGCCTTGAAAACTGCCGAACGATTTCACGCAACATTTACCGTTCAAACCGTTTAAATCCTAGTTTCCAGTACTGTTCCACTCACTTATTATACTTTCCCAAAAGCATTTTTTCCGAAGCTGGATAATGTTCGATCTAACATTGTAAAATCACTAATTACGCTGTACAAATCAACAATCAATCCAAAAGCCAACATTTTCTTGACAAAAGTGTGGAATATCCGTTGATCGCTTCAAAGACGTTGGAATAATTAACTTACAAAGATTGCAGAAATGCAAATCCTCGAACGTATCAAACATTTTTGCTAAATATTACCGGGTTTTAGCTCATCCGTTTTTTTTTTTTTTGGTGATCGTGGAATCAAAATCTCGGTGTTTCTTTCAAGCATGTATCGTAAAAATGTAAAAGTGACGTGGAATAGTGACGAGAAGTTTTCCCACATCGACGAAGCACGGTGATGGAGTTGCCGTTCCTCGGATCATAGTCGATCGAAGGGATAGATGGTTGGCACGATAGAATTGAAAGAAAAAGAACGGGAGCAAAGTGCTTCTGGTTGTAGATATAGAAGAGTAGGGCTGAACGGTTGGGGCTGATGAAGGATCGCGACTCCGTTAGAGCGATGACGATGCCGATGCTGGAAGATGGCAGGTACACGGATAGAGGCAAAGACACAAACGGTCGCGATAATACTCATCGAAAGCTCGTGCGGGTCCTCTGATGGCTGAAGGGGAGTTCTTGCGAGTTTTGTCTTTGAGGATGCGCTGCCGACGCCGACCGTTTGGCTCGATCTCGATCGGAGTAATTTAGTAATCGGGGCTTGACTCATTAACTACCTCGGAGGGCGGCGAGGAGGGGAGGGGGGAGGATAATTATGATCGGTAATCGGCTAATTAACGTGTTCCTAAGCGAGAGGTGTAGCGCCCAAAGTACCATAAGGTATATTAGTCCTCGAACACCTTCGTACGTCAATGCCAAACGCACTGGTGTGCGCATGCCCAAACGAATCATCCAATACCCACAAGTAAACGGAGCCAAGCTAAAGACACTGCAGTTCTTGAAGGCTATCTCGAAAATCTCTTTCTCCGTTTCTTTCCCCCACTCTTCCATATCTTCCTTTTTTCTTTGTATCTTATTCACTCTTCCTCTCCAATTGCATCCCGTTTCCTCATCCTCTCCTCACCACCTCTTCACCATGAATCGAGCCAAGAATTCCTCAAGACTTCTTTGTCTTTTCGATAACGAGAGCACCTTCCACAGTGTCCTTCGAGATCCTGTCACTACCGAGTGTCACTGTATCAACTTAATTATTCTTCGGATCTCTTGGCTCGATAAATAGCAATCAATGCGCGTGAGGGATACGAGTACAAGCAAAAACCATGATACTGGGTTGTCTTTTTCATGAGATACTTCGTTATATCCACTATTCGTCATTTTTTCGTTCGAGTGTTCGGACGGTACTGAATGGATACTAAAGAATCGACAATATTCTTGGATGTTGAAGAATTGCAGTTCTTGATAGAATAATAATACGTTAATTGTGTGAGAATTTTTAACTTATTAATTTAGTTGTTTTTAATAAATGAATTCAACATCTTATCTTATCGGAAAACAGCTTCTGCAAATATTTATCGTTGTAAAACAAAAGGACGGAAATTGAGGAATATTTCTTAAATTTTTTACGATCAAAATTTAGGATCAAGCGTTCGATTTGGCTAATTTTCAAAGATATAGTTCGTGTATTTTCAACTCAATTTATTATTAAATATATATTAAATAGAGAAAGATTAATTTTCACCATAATTTAATCAGCAATCATTTGACAGCCATCACTGCGAAATATTTTCGAATCAGTTTTGGTAAAAAGACCCAATTTCGAATATCCAAATTTCATTTCGGTTTTTAATATCAGACAGCTTGGTAATCGAAATTCTGAAAGTGATAAAAGAAAAGAAATAGCGAATTCGATTATGTGCTCATTCAGCGCACTTCAGAGCCAAACTGAAGAAACTTTTGCACACTTGTAACGCTTATCCATTTCCCTTTGCAAAAAAACACAAACAAAAATGTTCGTCCGATTCTTCAGACTTGTGACGGACCGCTGCAGTCCTATGGGGACTGCAAAATGGACAATGGGTAAAACTTTGACTCAAGAGGCGATCATATTTGCATTCGACGATTCATGCTAATATTGGGCTGCGAGTGTAATCCCACGTAGCACCTACTTTCGTTTCTTCAAGATATACATCAGAATATCACTTCGCCAATACGAAAAACGAAAACGTCTAATGGCCTTTCAGCAAATATCGTAAAAAAAAGTATATTTCGTCAAATGATGAAAAATCAGTATGGCCGAATAACTAAGAGGTATATATAATTATCTCCCTCACATGACGGATCACATCAGGATCAGGATACAGGCAAATGTTGGAGGCCTTCAATCACTCGCTTTTACAGCCAATCGTATTTTGTTCGCATATTGGCTACATGGAAGCAAAAAAGAAACCGTTTTGGGTTGTTTCCGTTGTTAATGGATCATCAATCGTCGTTTTCTTTCTTTCGTTCTCACTTGCAAGTAAAAATTGATTCGAGGCGTGAAAAATAGTGAAAAATAATGCTCGTAAAGTGCGAAAAGTAAAAACGTTCAAAAATTGAAAGAAAGAGACGAGGCGAAACAGAGGGTGGGAGGGATAGAAAGGCGGAAGGGAGGGGGGTGGAAATGCGCAAGATACCGTCGAAGGAGTATATAAGAAAGATAAAGGCAGAGATAGAGAGAGAGCCGACCTCGACGGCGCGCGAGAGGCAGGTGGAACTTGCTCGAAATTTACTCGCGTTTCTGGCGGGGCCGTCACTACACAGCGTATTTATACATACATAAATATGTACTTCTACACGTATATGTACGTTTATATACATATGTACTTACTTCTATATAGGTATCAGTAAAGAAGTACGGGCGAACGATGAATTTCACATTAGTATCTCTATCGCCCTCTCTCCCATCGGTGTTCTCGTCTTCCCGAGTGTAAGCGAGCCCCCGAAGTGAGACGCGTGTAACTTACGCGAGACGTTCACTTTCCGCGAATAAAAAGCCGGCTCGGCCAATATCCAGAGCCAGAAACGACTCGCAAACATTGCCAATATACACTTCGAGGAAACAAAAAAAAAAAAAAATATCGATCGGTACTCCGGTGCTCTGATCCAAGTGCAATCCTTTTTACATTCGCAGGATTCGATCAATAGGGAAATTCGTGGATCCTTTTGTATCCGTTGCTTTCATTTTCATCCGTTTGCGTCCCTTTGGTTTTTAATCAAAGTGGAATTTTTGTTTGGACATAAATTAACGAAATTTTTTAGTATTTTTTTTTCTAGGATTATTAATACAGATGTTGATGGAGGTTTGTTAGGCTTGATGATGCACACTCTTGAAATACGTTTATCGAATTTTTATTGCATGTTTTGTGTACTTTTAAAATGCAAATACATCGTTCTAATACAATGCCTTGATCGTTATATGAAATTTCTAGAATTAGCCATCTAAAACAGAAAAACCTTGATTTTTTGAATTTAATGCGTCACTAACAACCGACTGAACTAGGATTTTGAACGTAGAAGTAAATATAACAAAATGGCGGCAAAAAAACGAAAAAGAATTGCATTGGGTTATACAACAATTAAAAAAAAACAGTAAAAATCAATATTTTTTAATAACTTTAGTTTGGTCGGTTGCTGAGAGTGTACGAAATATGTACAGAACAACGATCGTTTATATCGATCAAGCTTCAACCGAGCTTTATCATTTCGTAAGCTTCTTTCAATTGCAAAAACAATTCGACGTCGATCCGATTTTTCAATGAAGTAAACATTATCACTGTTAATAAACAATTTAAAAAAAAAAAAAAAAACCATTTAGCTGAAAACGTCCATCAACATGAAACCAGTGTTAAACCGATCATGTTTGTTCACACGTGTAAACCCAAATAAACTAATATTACAAAAATCTTCAATTTCCAGCCAATACCTGCCGATTTTCAAAATTCGCGTTTTTTCAACCACCAAACTTTATTTCATCTTCCCAATCATCTGACCCAAAAAAAGCTTCGAGAAAGTGTGACAACGAATTATTAAATTTCGAAAAAAAGAAAAAACAGATTTTTCTCCTTCTTCGATAAAAGCTTTTTTCGTGATTTTATCGAGATTCAAAATAGGCAGGATGAAAGAGAATCGACGAAGGGAAGCTTGTAGGGATACGATGGGACGGGTATTGCCGATTCGTGCACGGTGGAGAACGCGGGTGTGTTCGAAACGTCAGAATTATTAAATACACCCGAGCCGTCGATCTCTCCACCCCCCCCCCCTCCAGCCCCGCCGCCCTCCGCGTTTTTTTCCTTTCCTCGGTGGACACATGTACCCATACGACGGGATCATCGTTTTTCGATACATCATTCGCGAGGACACCTCTCTCGCGAAGACGCCGACGACGATGGCGATGTGGAAGAGATGCGGGCCTCCGAGACTACCAATTACCAGATCGCAGCTGCTCTGGCCTCTCGCGAAACTCGCGACACACGGAGAGTCCTCCTCCCCCTTTTCCCCTCATTTTTTCTCTCTCGTATTTTATTTTTTTGGTTTTTTTATTTATTTTATTTATATATATATATATATATATATATATGTATATATATTTTTGTGTTTTTTGTTTTCGTGCGTGTGCCGGCGATGATCAGAGGACGACGAAAACGAATAATGCAGACACTTACGACGTTCTCCTAAAATTTCTCGCCGCGTCCGTTTCGCCCCGCCGATCGATAACGAGTCGCGAAAAGTTATTCGGACACGCGCTGATACTTTCTTTGATTTTGACAAACCCCTCGTATCCCCGCTTCATCCCCAGCCCAGTCTCTTACGTTAATATCCAGCCGATAAATTTCGAGGAATCCGCGCGATTTTTTTACCCCCCCCCCTCCCCCTTCCCCCGAATCCTCCTCATCCTCTCCATCCTGTGGCATATTTTTTTTTCTTGTTTTCCATTTTTAAAAATAATCGTCGAAAGCCACCATTGAAAGACGATCTCCAACCCGGTGTGACAATAATCGTTCGATCCGTTGCCGTCGTGAAACGTCCACTCGAGCTTTTTGTCGGCGATCGTTAAACTTCTATAAGGGTGACGATATAAGACGGGTATGCCCTCTCATACAAGGAAAATACAACGGCAGATATATCGCGATTAGGAATTCGGATTCCCCCGGTCTCGAGCTTTAACGATGAGACTCTCGCTTGGGTTAACGACGAGACAGAATTTTTGGCAGTTTCTCTTCGACTTCGATGGTCCCTGAAGGGCGTCAAATTAAATTTTTTATTTTCGGTAATGTACTGCACTTACGTCTGTCTTCGATGCGCGTTTACGTCCGATGACGTAATATACAGCACTCGGTAAAGGAAAATTAAAACGGCCGGAAGGGAGTGCTGGGAAGGAGGAGGAGGTGGGGGGGGGGGGGGAGAAGGAGAAAGATGAAAAATGAAAAGATCGAGATGTACTTGTGGACTCTCGAGAATCCCTGAGGACAGGTGCTCCAGCCTGTACAGAAAATATCAATCGAGCTCAAAAGGAACCGCCATCTTTTTTGATGTTGTTGTTGTTGTTGATGTTGTTGTCCTTAATGAGGCCTCATTCTGTATTTCGTTCAGGAATATATCAGGCGTCCGCTGCTACCGCATCGTGACGTTGTCGATTTTTTGGATATTTTTTTTTTTTTGTTCATTCGCATCGATAACGTTATTGGAATTAAAATAAATGAAGCGGTATTTTATTGAGGAAATAAATCGATCGAGGAAATAAAATTAATGAATCGAAATTTTATCAAGAAAATAAAATAAATAAATCGAAATTTTATTAAGGAAATAAAATGAAGGAAATAATATCCTATAACTATGGAAAATTCGAAAATCTCGATGGTGACCAATGTCATTAGGGGACTCCAACAAAATTCCCTTTCTTTTGTTTGTTTATTGCTTAAACAACACTTCAACGTATAAAAAACAACGCGCACTATTTTTCATTGTAAAACCAAAAAACAGCTTTTCAAAATCAACTACATTTTTCTTGATTCTGTTTAAGCGCAAGCACATCGAAATTTAAACGAAGATTTCCCTCAAATAATAATCGATACGATGCAAATTAACGAATCAGCGATACGAATCGTTCTTCCTTCGAGGAATCCTTGATTAAATTTCGACCGATTTATAAAACGATCATGATAAATCCATTTGCCGCGTTCCCCCGAGAATTTCGAGGTGTCGATGCCAGAAGTTTCGAGAGCGTCAGTTATAACAAAACGAAAAAAAAAATCCAAGAGAAAGAGAGAGAGAGAAAATAATCAAATATAAGCAACATAGTTCGAAAAAAAAGGTGTACAGGTGACGAGACCGGTGGTCCATTCTCGATATATATATAAATATATATTCGGGTCTTTCCAACGATTCCGAATCCTCTCTCTCTCTCTCCCACCACTTTCTCTCGTAATATCAAACGCCCATCCCTGACGCAGAGTCACCAAAAATACTTTTTCGATATCCCATGCTGAAAAAAATCCCAATGTATAGTAACTTTGGAAGTTGAAGTACCTTCTTTGCCCCTTCCACCCCCGACCTTCTCCAATAGTTTTCTCTCTTGCTGGATCTCTTTCTTTTCAAGATGCAAAAAGGTAAACGAAGGAGTGCGAATACGAGGATTGGCATTGAATATTGGACCTGTTAAATGACGTTGGGGGAGAAAGAGAAAGAGAGAAAAGTATAGCCGGTACAGTGTACGATCTTTCTCTTCGGTATTTGTATAATATCGTTTATAGGTAGAAAGAGTGCGTGTGCCAGTGGACGATAATGGTAGTGGAACGTGGTGGAGGGCGCGTGGCACATAGCAGCTGCAGCTGCCGTTTCGTCCGCCGTCGTGAGGTCCGGACAGACCCTACAAACGTAGACACCAACCAAGTATCGAATCTATGTGTGCGTGTGTATTTCCACATCGTTGTATCAACGAATACCGTACTTTCGAACCGTTCGATTCGCCTGGCTCTTTCGAGGACGATACGTCAAACATTCGTATCGTTCGTTTCACGGACCTTAAAACGATCATGGAATAAACGGCTTCGTGGGCACTCCCGAGGGATGTTTTTGGAGGGTTGATGCAAAGTGGAGTACGAAGACGATCAGATACCTAAAAGGACGATCGGATAGTCAGATACTGAAGAGCGAGAGTCCTCGAAAACGTTTTTCCGTGTATACGGTAGACCCTTGATTGTTTCAACCTTCGGTTATCCAAACGCTTGTTAACGCCTTATCGGTGCTCGTATTGAAAAATATTAAAACCGTTTTTTTGTTTCTTTGCTTATGTATTCCTAACGTATATTTGCAGGGCAAACCCGAGCAAATACTTTTAACTTGAACATTCGGGATTTGGTACAAGATTTTTTGAATAAAAAAATTGTCAATATTTGTTTGATAGTTATATGGTTACTTCGCGGATAAATCGCGCAGTTGCTTAAGTAGGGCGGAATAATAAGAAATATCAACAACCGTAATAACAATAACAATGACATACAAACCCAAAGAACAACAACAATGACATACAACCCAAACAACAATAACAACGACATACAAACCCAAACAACGACAATAACAATGACATACAAACCCAAACAACAACAATAACAATGACATACGAACCCAAACAACAACAGCAATGAAATACAAACCCAAACAACAACAATAGCAACGACATACAAACCCAAACAACAACAACAACAATAATGATATACAAACTCAAACAACAACAATAACAATTATATACAAACACAAACAACAACAATAACAATTACATACAAACCCAAACAACAACAGCAATGAAATACAAGCCCAAATAACGACAATAACAATGACATACAAATCCAAACAACAACAACAACAATGACAACAACAATATTAATAATAATAATTATCACATAAATGACGAAAAATTTAATTATACATTTTTGATCATTGTTTTCGATAATTTCGTAACGGGTATTCTCGACGCTCCACATTTATACCGAGGACGAATCTTTTAATTTTTTTTTTCGTCGCAAAAATTCACTCTCGCTGCTGAAAACGGTAAAGTGAAGAGAGAGAAAAAGAGAGAAAGAGATAAAATACCGCGTAGGTCGTCATCGCCATGCGAGAGAACGAGCAAAGTGGCAGAAGGTACTTTGGCTCGCCCGTTCACTGGGAACGTGTCCACGATCGGGATATACCCCGTGGCTTCCTGTTTTGAATGTTAAGAGAAGAGGCGAGGGATAAACCCAGAGAAAAGGATTCCATGGTTCGAGGCGATTCAGTGAATCCCGACGATGTTCGCACACGCGGGGACCAAGACGTGCATCAACGTCCCAGCCGGGCGCATATCCACACGTTTTTCGGCTACCACTCGCTATACTTCCTCGACCGATAATTCACTTTCGTCGTTTTCTCCTCACGCACGCGCAGCTCTCTACTCTGCGTATCATTATGTATCGGGCATTCCGGATCGAATCGACTCGTCCGTAAACTTCGCGGTTTCATTTCTCTCAATCCCCTCAGAGAAGCCCCCCTCCCCCCTCCCCGCTCTCCGCGGCGCCACTCCAATTGCGAAACAGGAACTGCACGATGTAACTGATGATGGACTCCGGATGATGGATTCCAGCCCCGATTCATTTTTACAAACGTCATTCATGATTTAAAGAAGCAAGTGATAACGGTCTGCAAGAGTTATCAAGGTCAAGAATTTAAATGCAAACGCTGGTGGGATAAGTCTCGGTAAAATGGTTTTATTAATATCTTTGAGGACCAACTTGGAGGACGTCCAGGAAAGAAAAGATTATGCGTTTATTTATACAGCTTTTAATATTATAAATAATGAAATATAATAATATGTAAGTATTATTATATTTTATTATTTTATTTATTGTTTTAAATAAAGTAATAAATTATATTTATTATACTTTATTATTTTAATAGAAGAAATGTAATAATTTGTAAATAAATAATTATATAATTATCTTGCTTATAAATAATAAAAATAATGAGTGTAGTTTTTCGTGTTCTTGTTTATGAGATTATGAATAATTTTCAGCTTTCAAAAATGAAAGATAAAAATTATGAATGAAAATAAAAAATGAAAGATGAAAATTATGAATGAAAATGAAAAATGAAAGATGTTAAATTGTTTAAATTGTAAACGTAATAAATGCCTATTTGATTATCCAGACTTCATATTTATTTTTTAAGAATATTTTCAACATTAAATGGGTACTTCTAAACCAGGTTACCCTAAGCATAATCGTTGCGTTTTTTTTTTCACAATTCTATGCTAGCGAGGTCCTAACCTCTCATTGGAAGAACCGCGAGCGATTGTTCTCCGTGACGCGAGAAAGCGATCGTTCGTCAACGCGAATAAAGCCAAAAGGGCTGCGTAGAGTTTTTTTTTTCTTTTTGAGTTACGTACCGCGCACACGTACCCATAATAAAGACCTGACAGAATTCTTCTACGAGCAATTCAGGAGTACGAATTCTCTCTTCCTCTCTTTCTCTCATACGTGTACATTGATATCCACATTGGACTCACACAGGGACACGTGAAATTCAAGATGAATGCTGAAATCGAAAATCATAATAGCCATACACGATGGCATGTGAGATCTTGAGGGGGGTGGGCATAATCGCGATTTATAGTGGGTGTATAAACGCCCGTATATACGCCCGAATAATATTTCTCCTTGTGTTTCTCTGGTGCACCGGGGTTCAGGAGGAAACGACCAAATCGGACAAAAGAAATTCAATTTTCAATGTGGACTCGATGTAAACGTAAAACAGTACGAGTTGTGTATTCATACCGTAGGAAGCGAAGAGAGGAACAAATCAGTATTTCACCGAAAGCGTGCAATCATTTCTCTCTTTTCTTTCTCTGTACAGCAGTTGGTAAAAAAAAAAATAATTATGAAGTAACGCGTCGTATGATGCAAAATACGATGAATATAATTCGTGCTGGAATCCAGCAGTAATTAATGACGATAGGGAGAAGTGGGACGAAGGAAACTTTGCAATAAGGGAGGGGGGGGAATTGGACAGGGGAAACCCAAATTTTCGAAAGTCTCTCATCTCTTCTCCCCACAACTTTCTTTCCAATAAAAAATACGTAAAAAAAAAACGTCTTCCGTCCCGAAAAATATGAAAACGTCAAATTTCGTGCCGAGTGCTTCGATATCGATGTTTATCGTGATGGAAAAGGGTGAAAACGTATATACGAAAATAAAGAGGAAAAATTAAACGATTAAAAGTAAGGGAAGAAGGGTAAAGTTCGGTTAACCAGGGGAGGAAAGAAAAATGCATAACTCAGAGTTAAACGGAGGGAAGTCTTGGTCGTGTCCCGAGAAAAGTGGGGATCTTTGGCGCGTGGCTCAAGAGGACTCTTTGCTTCTCTACCCATTTCTCCCTCGCCCCTCCACCTCTTCTCTCTCTCTCTCTCTCTCTCTCTCTCTTGGTACACGTTCTCTGAGCGGCACGTTCGCCGCGGCAGCTCGCACGACTCACAAATGAACAGGCCCTTGGGAACGTACCAAGATGGACTGAGAGAGGCAGAAAATGAGAGGGAGGGCCCGTGGGAGGGAGATGATACGAGAAACGATGTGCAACTGACGGAGAGCAAAGAAAACGTCCCGTCTCTCTTTCATGAGGCCGAGCGAGAGCAGATGTAACGATACACACACATATGAGAACACTTCTTTTGGCTCGGGCGAGCACTCTTAAGATCGTACGCGTCGCTCGCGCGAACCATGCCGCCGGAGAGTCAGGAGAGAAAGAGAGAGAGAGAAAAAGAGAGAGAAAGAACCTAGAAGGGACCGTGAGAGTCCAGCACCTGCCGACTCCTGCCACCAAGCAGGAGCCGATACGACTCCGTGCGTACACACATTTTCATACGTCCACGAACTGTCACACGCGCCTGTGTAAAAATGTAAATAAGCGTTGGTGTACGTGTATATACATACGTGTGTCTTTAAACACGCGGCGTTGATGATGGGTGAACGTGGATGGCCCAGGGGGCGCCCCTATGCCCACATCGACTCGGCGCAGGCTCGCCAACGAAGACGGAAAATCATCACCAGGAACCGCAACCGAACCACCGAGATCGATCTATCGTTGCATCTTTCTTGTCTATTTGTTACACGCGGATTTCTGATCTTCCGAGGAGGAATCGTTGAACATGAAAAACTGTTTCGTGCCTTTTCCTGATTGGATATTCGTCGTTAGGAAAAATTTCGATTATTTGGAATTTCGTTTGTCCGAACTAGGAATTCGAAACCGCAATCAGCTTGGATTCGGCAAATCAAATCTCGTTACAATTAGAGTTTGAATATAATTGTATGATATTATTTCTAAACGTTTTTTTTGTATTTCATTTTTGAAATTTTATGTCTTTTGTTATAATGAAACGTTGCACGAAATTTTAACAGCTTTTTTTCTTGTTAATACTACTGTTTTCGAACTGGTGCCAACGATGAGTAGGCCTATAATCGAAATTGCCTTCGGTGAGTACAATCCTTTTATTCCCGGTTCTAAAATTAGTATTCCTTGAAGCATCACGAGTACTAGTACTTTGGATCAAGATAATGGACTTTATGCTTAAATATAACGACGGTACTACGGATTAAGAACAATTTTGTTCTTTTCGAACGAATCATCCTGGAGATTCGAATTTCTCAAGAATCTGGGTAATTTCTGATGAGCATTTACTCCGCTATTTATCGCGTTTCAACTCCTGCTTTTTTTCACTGGAAATTTACAAAATTAAATCTGTTTAATTCAATTCTAAATAAAAAAATTTAATGAAAAATTTCAATTACAATTTACATGAAAAATGTCAATTTTAATTGACTTTTTTTTACTTTAAATTTAACTTTTACTTATTAATTTTACATAAAATAAAATTACTTATATTTCACTAATATATTTCAATATATGAGGTCCAACCTAATGTCATTCTAACCCTAAAACCATTTCCTAAATGAATTTAAAAAATGCACAAAAAAAATGTATTTTTCTGAAGTTTTTTCCCAGTAATCTTTTGGACCACCTGTTTCCTGGAGTCCAATATTTTTCATTGGGCTTCTATCCATCAATTATCACGATTCCAGTAGTCAATCCAAAGCTAACCGATATCACTGGCGAAATTTTCAATCACGACTTGGTTTTGGGTTAGGTATCCCCGTCACGCGACAAATAAAATCCGATCGATACCGCCATCACGATAAATCGGGAATCTCGGCAGATACCTCGAATCAGGGATGATGAATAATCGTGTGCGGGCAGATGGGAAAAGTATTGGCGGACCGTTGGAATCGGCGCGTGGACGTCTCGTTATATCCCGTGCCGAGAACGAAGTTTCTCGGCGTGCAACGCCGGGAGAGAACCGTCAGTAATCCTTGGGGGTTGGCGGAAGAGGGGCCGGGAGGGAGGAAATAAAGTGCGGCGGAGAGGGGGCGGACGGAAATCCTTGAAGCTGGGGTACAGTTTTGCACTTAGCGCGTACGGCGATGAGTTGGGTGGGATATCGCGGTTCCAGACTGCGGCTAGACGGAGAGCTAGACCGGTCTTGATGGAGGAAAAGAAGGAAGAGAAAAAAGAATTTAAAAATTTAGAAAAAAAAAGAGGAGATGCGCTCTCCCGGCTGCTGCCCCTTTCCTTCACCGATTCTCGCGCGCTATCTTGGTCAATCCAACATATGCGCGGGTCTCTCGATTTTCTTCATTTTTCCTATCCTCCTTTGCTTCTCCGTTTATCCGTTCTTTGGTCGTTTATTTTTTGTTTTTTCTTTGTTTTGTTTTGTTTTTTAATCGGAATCCTTCTCTTTCTCTCGGTATCGTCGAGTTTATTCCAGGCGAGAGCCGAGAAGCGGTCTCACTCTATTTCTCGGAGCAGTCTCATCTCTCCGGGACTGGGTTAGTGCTGCCTTCGATTCGAGGCAAACCTCTATCCTTTCGTTCATTTTGTTCGTAATATTTATACGTTTTGACGATGCGGGTCCATCAGTCGTTAAAGCATGTGCGCACCGTTGGATGATCGCGTGTCCCTCACACGTAAAAGATTCGTACGTATATAAGAAGACCGCAAGAGGATACCCACTGGCCTAGCAACCTGTGCTTCATTGCCATTCTCTTCGTACTCGCCTTTACCTCTTTTTTCCTCGTTCCATCCGCAATTACTTTTTCTTCCTTCTTCGTCGAGTATCGTTCTTGTTCCTTTTTGTTACTCCAAGCGACACCTCCCAACCGCGGAGTCGAACGCAATTAGAGGACCTCTATCGTTCTTTCAATGACCGCGTCATATTTCTCTCGATGAAAGCTGCGCCAGTTTCGTTGCGGCTAAAATCCATTACGTTTGACGTCCACGAGTACCTTCACCCACGCTTCTTAACGTTTGCCATTCTTTTGACGCTGATAAACGTTACGTTTGACAACGACGCGCAAATAAAATTCTTCGGGGTTGTGTCACCTCCGTACTCGTGCTGACTTCAATAATCGCAACGTACGCCTATTTTACACAAACGAAATAAAAACGCGACCACGAAAAATTGGGCTGAAAAAATGGACGAGCGTAATCACTGCACGAAATTTTCGGTTGACTAATTTTTGATAAACTTGAACCTCTGTTGGGTTTTACACGATTAAATATTCGTACGCGAGAATTTTCGAAGTTTTTTAAATTCAAAACTCATTATTTTGTTTTATTTGTTATTTTATAAATAATATTCCTTTGTTGTAAATAATAAAGAGCGGTTATTATAAATTAAATGAAATTAGAAATATTATAAATTATTATAAATTAGCACGGGACTGGTGAACGTTCAGTACCATTTTTCATATTTTTTGGTTTTGTTGATTATACTAAATCTACTGTAATAATAAATTTAATGTAATAGATTTTAGTAATGATAAAGATTTTAGTAATTTAGTAGTAATAAAAGCTAGTAATACTCATTACTAGCTTTTATTAATAATTCCATATTTTTGAATAATTTCACAATAATCATTTTATTAATAATTAAACAATAATAAATAATAATAAAACAGTAATAATACTTCTGGTAAGACCAGCAATACTTTATTCACAAAAACCCCTTTAACGAAGCCCCAATTATTCCAAACTCGTATATTCTCTCTACTTTTATGTTCAATCAAAACCCAAACAAACCCAAACAAAACCCTTTCCAGCATTCCAAAAAAAAAGAGAAATTCCTAGATTTGAATCGTTTGAAAAAAAAAGTAGTTGTTAAAGTTACCAGCCGGAACACGAAATTGATGGGAAAAAGAAAAAAAATGAAAAATCGGTTTGAATCAAGGACCGTGAGGGTCGGATTTGCGTCCAGCTGGAATATCGAACGTGCAATAGCGTTAGTCCGGTGCGTGTACAAATGCCACCCGCGTACTCGTTTACGCACGAAACTTTAGTGGGGGCGCGTTAAGCGTTGGTCTGATGATGGAGAAGGGGGTGGAAGGGGTAGTACAGTCAGAGGTTGGCGCCCCGTGTCCTGATTACACTCGGCATCACCTGCCCCCTGCAGGTGGTTGCATATATCCACCGTGCTTGTGTACGAACACACGTACCATTTTTATTTACGCACTCGTGTATTCCATACGCGCGCTCACGCATCGGATTTTATTCCCTGGTCGATCGATAGCGCGAAACCACTAACCCTCTTGTAAAAAACAAAAAATAAAAACAAACAAAAAAAAAACGAACCAACAGCTACATAGTAAACGTCCGAAGTGGAAAAGTGGTCCGCACCCTTCACCCTCGGAAGTTATTGAGTCTATCGACGATTCACGTGCCACCCAATCAACCCCCTGTTACCCTTTCAAGTTCTCACTTGGCTGAACCCAAATTTATCGGCGCTTTCGATCTGCCAGGTGGAGGCAATTAATTTATTTTTCAACATTTTTAAAAAATGTATATAAACGAGCAAGTTTTTTCCACAATTTATACATCGATTATTATTATTGATATAATTGTTTTACCATTTTTAATGAATATTTGCATTTTTATCGAAATTATTTAATTTTTAAGTCAATAATTATTCAGGCATATTTTTATTAGCTTTTATTTTAATTACTGAATTATGAATTTTGTAATAATTAATACAATGATTTCAGAATTTTTGAATCAATATATGAATTTGTATCGCAGTTATTTAATTTTTCAGTCTATAGTTATTATGTTAAATTTTGATTAGTTTTCATTTGAATTACTGAATAATAAATTCTATAATAATTAATACAATTATTTCAGAGTTGTTAAATTAATATATGAATTTGTATTGAAATTATTGAATTGTTAAGTGAATCATTATTGAATGAATTTTCGATTTGTATTCATTTGAATAATTGAATGATAAATTCTATAATAATCCATTCAATTATTTCAGAATTTTTAATTGAATCATTTAGTATTTATAAAAATATGAATTTAGCAAGCTCGCTGGGAAAACAACTTTTACGTCAATGGTTGCAAAACAAATGGAACTAAACACCAAGAATCCTGAAAATTTATATTTTACATTAATTTCAATATCATAAATAATTTAATATATATAATTGTTGAACCCAAACAAACACATATTATTAAATAACAATAATTTATTATTATTCGTAAAATCATCAAAATTTAATAATTTATCATTCAAACGAATGTTGATGGGATGATGAATAAAAAAGAAATAATAAAAATGAAAATATTGCCAAGTTAACGAAGTACTAAATTCAGCCTCTTAAGAATCTTACTTAAGATAAATCGTTATCCTGGATTGTTTACGTCTACACCTTCGATAGTTATTTCACAAAATGACAGTCCCCAATGTAAACCCAAACAAACCCAAATCACCAACATCTACGAAGTGGCTATCAGAAAGACCTAAAACGATCAGCATGCGATTGCGACCGGATCAACTTTCCGTATTCCAAGAAATACGTTCGAAAGGAAGGAGGCACGCGCCCGTTTTATATCGCTCCGTCAGGCGACACGACCGGTAAAGTTTTGTTTGATCTACGTGTGTCTTTTCGTTATCACTGACCGCGCCGATACAGAGACTCTATAATACGATAGACGCGTCACGTTTTCCGCTCGTGCCATCGCTGTGCACACAGATTTCTACAATCGCCTTCCCCATGAACATACATAGTTTTTTTTTACGCGCTACCCTCGCACCCGCACCGTCCGCGATGACAATGTTCCTGCGCGTCGTTGTCTTCGTCAAACAAATACTTACGGGACATTCCACACCGGTTGGGGATGTTCCCCCCATCAACAAGATTCCTTCAATATTTCCACTATTCCAAACGAACGTTACCAGAAAAAAGATATTGGTGCAGCTAAAAAAATATTCCTTTTTTTTTACCGATCTTCATCATTTTCTTTACCGATCTTCGTCATGTTTGTACCGATTTTCGACACTTTTATTATCGATCTTCGACATTTTATTTACCGATCTTCGATATTTTCTTTACCGATTTTTGCAATTTTGCTTACCGATCTTCGCCATTTTCTTTACCGATCTTCATCATGTTTATTACAAATCTTCGTCATTTTTATTATCGATCTTTGACATTTTCTTTACCGATCTTCGACAAATTCTTGACCGATCTTTGACATTTTTTTTTACCGAACTTCGTCATTATTATCGATCTTCGCCATTTTCTCTACCGATGTTCGTCATTTCGATTACCGATCTACGCCATTTTTATTACCGATTTAATAAACGATTTACGGAATTCAATTATTCATTCGTTTCAATATTGCATGAATATTTTTTTCTATGATATTCAATACCTGTGTAGCCTTATCGAAATTTAATGTCGATTATTAAAGATAATTTGAATGTTATTATACTATAAGTAATAATAGCTTAATACGGTGGAAAAATATACGATAAGAATTGTTTTTCAATAAAAAAAAATATAATAAATACTAAATATAAAAAATAAAATAAAATAAATATAAAAAAATAAGAAATATGAAAAACAGCAGCACGAATTGTTGTTAATCGCGTGTGTATACCGATCACCATTTTCCAAGCCTTTTTTTGAACTTCTAATGACATAAAAATGCTTTATACGATTTAATGAATTTCCTTTATCAAAACCAGCACAATATTATCAAAATTTCGAACCGAACTGTCCCGAGGAAAAAAGCCCAGCTCAAAAAGCAGTTTTTTTTACCGATTCTTTTAATCCGAAATCATTTTTACGTCTTGCAATTGATGGGGTTTTGAAAAAAAAAATCTCTGTGCCATAGAAGGGCCCATAGTTGTGTTCACAAATGCGTACGGGGATCGAACGTGTCCCGTGGTTATTAACGCACCAGGGGTATACGAGAGTTAGCACCTGGTCGCCCCCGCAGCACGCGCGTACCTTTGCACAGCGTTTCACCCCTTCGGCAACATTGTCCCGTGCCTCGCATATCTCGGTACGATTCCGCGAGTCCGAATGAGCGCACGTCCCTGATACGACGCTTTCAATGGCGAATATAAAAATGAGGGAAAATGACAATGTTGGCGGTGGGGGGTGAAGGGGGAGGAAAAAAAGGAAACAGTAACGATCAACGAGCGTCGAATGGCAGATGGTGGTGGATCACGGCGATCGATCTTTCAATTTTGTGTGCTTTACGGTAAGTGAACGCGAAACTGGAATAATGGGGAGTTTCCGGGGCTGCCTGAAATCTTCCGCAACCCTCAAGCGGCTGTTCACGGATATAAGTCCACCCTGAAGACTTGACTCGCGAGAACCCTTTCCCAATAGCCCTTTTTCTATTTTTCCTCCCTCGAAATCCCAAATCGTTACATTTCTCTCGATGATCGCAGAGGACGGAGGGAGAGGGGGGGGGGGATTGGAGAGTGTTATTTTCCTGTATTTCTTGGCTCCCACTCATCTCGGTTTATTTGAATATCGTTGAATGAGACGTACTCCCGTTCGTTCGATTCAATGGGAGTACGACTCCACTAGAGACAGCTGGAGAACTCTGGCGAAAAGATGCAGGTTTTTCACTAGTTTTCCTGCGGGGGTGGATGTTGCGGTAGGGTTGAAGATTTAAACACTGATCGCGGTAGAGAAAGATAGAACAGCAGGTGATGCCGGCACGCGACCTTTACCACCCCTATTTTACCTGGACTAAAAGCCTCCGGTGCTTCTCCTCTTCATCCCTTTCTTACCCTTTCGCCCTTCTCGATATACACGTATATCTGTTTTCCTTGGTCTTCTACCTTTTTCCTCCTCCTTCTTCTTCTTCTTTTTTTTTTTCATTCCTGGAATCCGTGGTGTCGTTTTACCCCGTACGCTGATGGAGAACCCTTTTCCTCTTTGGTCTCCATCAGACATAGCCTGAATTATGAAAATCTCGATGCCAATGTATCCGACGTTTTGAAAAATGGTGAAATGGCTGGGAAAAGAGGGTGAGTCGTGGGGGAAGTGGGGGAAGGGGAGATCGAAGGGAGAAGACGCCAGATGCGAGTTCAGGGGCAACGTTTCTGCGAGCATTCCCTTGCGCACCCAGATCTGGACCACCAACCGGGCTCGTGTCAAAACAGGATTATCTCGTCTCGGATTTTTCAAACGCCACCGTACGTCCATACGCACCAACGGAATCCACCGAATGCTCTTTTTCTTATTTTATTTTTTTTTTTCGTCGGTTTTATAAAACATTCACACGGTTTTTCCGTTTTTTTTTCCTTTTTTTTTCTAGGGTATCACGAAAACCGTCGATCCGACGGTTTAATTGTCATTAATATTGTCCGGTAATGCCACATTGTCCTCCAAGTCCCCCTACGAACGATTTTCTTCGCAGGGGGTCACCCCAAACGATGCAAAAGTAGATGCAATTACTTGATAATGTCTACCAACCGCCTCCTCCTATGCTTTTTTGAAATGAATGTTCCCACGGTGTCATTACGGATTCGAGCCGTTTCGTTGGGTGCCCTAGGCACATGGAATTTTTCACTGTTGCATACAAAAACGTTCGCTGGATCGCGTGGAACGTTCTCATCGTAAAATAACTGGAGTTCGCGATACAAAAACTTTCGAGTTTCACAGTGTGCGATGAGGACTAATTATACGGTCGTTGGTGCAGCACCGATCGTACAAATGCGCTTACACATTGGGTATGGATCGTCCCTCCGTGTACAATCGAACTCTGGCAACTCCCAGCCAACGGGACACCCCCGCTTGACGATCGGAGACTCACCTCCGCCCACACCATATGGCCATTTCTTTTTTTTTTTCTCTTTTTTCCTCCGTCTGCGTATCGCCATGGAACCACCACGAACCGTTTTGAATAAGGGTCCGATCCACTTCCTACTACGTTTCTACAGACGAAAACTGCTAGCGTTTGTTTTTTCCACCGCTCGGAAAAACAACGTTCGAACCGTTTTATTTTTTCGAACGGACCAAAAGCGTGGAAAATTATTTACATCGGGGTTACATCGCACCGTCCGCATTTTTATGAACTTTCGATTTGTCATACGCAAAAGGACACCGTTCAGGGATTTCACTACCGTCAAATTTTGGAAAATCGTTCGTCATTTGAGGCAACTTTATTTTTCGAGGTAAGGTAAGCTCGTCATGGTAAACTCGTAACTGTAGTGATTAAACTGTTTTGAAAAAAATTGTTTTTAGGTACTGCACGTTAGAAAAAGTGTAGTACTTAAAATAAACAACTAACCCAAACAAACTTCGATTTTTTTTCAAGTGCTTATATTAATACAAGCGAAATTCGAGTTTCTACAAAAGTTTGATTTATCTGAAAACTGAATTTTTCTAAAATCGTAGATCTTTCAAAAAATACTTGGGCAGCGTCCATCGTTATTTCCGAGAAAACAAACCCAAACAAACTTCAATCTTTTTTCAGGTGCTTATATTAATACAAGCGAAATTCGAGTTTCTACAAAAGTTTGATTTATC
>JAPYZI010001707.1:0-29596 GCA_030523105.1 Ophioninae sp. A BG-2022a
TATAAAGTATAGATACCTACCTAGATACCTGGGGATATATATGTACCTACTTTTATATTTGTATATATATGATCTATATATATATATATATATATATATATATATATATATATATATAGACATAAAATATAAAATAGGGTGGTGAATTCGAAGCTTTCGTGTTCGGTCACGGTTTGCACTTCGCGTTTTCCCCTTCAAGTGCAGTCGTCGCGGTACTTCCACCATTTTTCTCCGACGAATGGTTTCTTCGTCCTTTTCTCCCTTTCTCGCTCTCTCTCCCTCTTCCTCGTTTCTTTTATAGCGATAAAAAAGGGGATGAGCTCGTGGGGGCGGGGGGTGGAAAAAGTTGAGGAATAAAAAGTTGCGTCCTTTGGTGAGGCTGTTGTACAGAAACGAGAAGTGCTTACCGGTTATACCGGAAGTCTCGGGCGCACGAACCGCAGCTTAAACTCGTGGAGAATGTTTTGTCGGGAAGAATTTATCTCGTGTCGTCTCTCGTTTGCGAAGTGTACCGCGGAGGAAGAGTGTGCTCGGAAAAAGCTCGACTTTTTCCATCCGACGTATCGTAATTTTTTTCTTGACCCACCTTGGATTTTTTTGCAGCGACGAGGCTCCAAAGGACGAACGATCGCTTCAGATCCCAGATGCGGCGAGAAGAAACGTTGCGGTGGAATCAACGTGACGAAGAAAAAGAAAATATTTTGAGCAGGAAAAAGGAACATTTTTGGTAATTTGGGGGGGGGGGGCGGTGGAAGATTTAAAAAAGATGAAAGTACGACGAGTTTGATCGACAGGAAACATTTTTATTGGCGGGCCCATCTCAGCCAGCCGGCAGTGGTCTCTTCGATGGGACTTTGGCAAGATGACTTACACGACTCTTTCTCGGATGATACACCCTTCAGTGGAATTAATATTCCACAAGGGATATATACCTCTAGCGATTTAAAAAAAAAAAACCATTTTTTCACGGAAAATTATTAATTTTTAGATTTATGAGCAGGTAAAAAAAAACGTTTCGAAATGACATTTATGAACGGTGTTACGAAAGTTAGGGTGAGAGCTACCCCGGGAGCACGAAAGGCCTTTTGGGGTAGCTCCGACCACATTTGCCTTGAAACTATATTTCTCATATTACATTATTTGTTTTTATTCATAATCGGCGACAAAACAATTCTAGAATCTGTAAAATCATTTGTTTTTCGTTTTTTGTAATTCAGAGATGTTTTCTAAATACAAAATGAATCGAAAAAAAAATTGCAGCGTTTTTCACACATGTTAACGTTTTTGTAAGCGTTAAATGTAACGAAAAACATGTAAACTTGAAACTGTGATAAATATTTAGAATTGCTTTGATCAGTTAATAGGTTTTACCAGGAAATGAAAATGTGTTTATTATTAAACGCGTTCAATGAACCAAAAAACATAAAGTCTCCAATAAAATGTTTGAACCATTTATAAATTAATTATTATACAAGTTTTAAATCATTTATACAATCATTATTATATCACTTTTGTGTTATCTACAAATTAATTGTTTTAAAAGTAAAAACATTTTATAATATTTGTTTTTTATTTATTAAATGTATCAATTTATACCACTGCGTATTGCGAAGACGACGGAAGAATGTATTTTCAAAATAGCGCTGAAGAACACGGACGACGTGTTGAATAAATAATAAAAAATTATTATCTACTCAAGCACCAATAAATGATAAATAATGGAAAAATGTAATTTTCAGTTACGCCGGAGGTACGTAATCCGTTTACCATTTTTTCCATGTAACGAGTAACAAACTCACCGCCCCATACTTCCCGTCCCGTATAACCGCGGAATTTTGCAAATGCGAATATTAATTCGTAACGATTCGAAATATCGAATGCGAGCAACGATAATGACCGATTTTCACGTTCGTCGACATTCACGTATTGCACGCACAAATACATATAGATTTCGCCCTGCTCGTATAGATTTCGTCGCGCAGGGCAGCGTCAATCGTTCGAGCGTCGATGATTCGCACGTGAAAAAAAGGGCTCTTCATCGCCGAAAACATTGTTACATGATAAATAAAAATAAATATCTCCCACCGCAGTTTCGCGGCAAGGAGACCATCACAATATCACTTGAACAATTCCTCAGGAAAATTTGTTTCCGCGTTTTTTTTTGTCGTTTTTTCAACGACGTGCCAATATGGCGCTGCTCGTTTTCAACTGTACTCCAAAATTTCGGCGTTTTATCGTAGTGTTGATTTTTTATCTTTCGACCGTGGCGCACTTTAAACAACGTTGTCATTTAGTTCGTAGTTATTTAGTAAATCGTTTAATGTCTTTTTTTTTTGTTTTGTAGCCACCATTCGGTACAGTCCTACACTTGAATTTTTACACGATATTTACACGGAAAATTTGATGACACTGAGCTACCTTACGATCAGGTATGATCCTTGGAGGTCCTATTGAGGATCGTTTTGTCTTTATTTGAAACCGGTAACGATTGTATTATTCTCATTTTTGGCTTGGTGATTCGAGCCTTTTCCTTTCTCGTTGGTAACTTCTTCTTCTTCTTCTGGTTCATCGAGGCTTTGTCGAGGTTCAACGCCTGGCTGGCTATGTCCTCGCGGAACGCAAGGAAGCCCAATTGCGCCTGGGAAGCCTCGTTCAACGCTCGTGATCGAATGCACGCTCTGTACTGCTCGGTTGATAATCTCTGGCCTGGACCACCCGAACATACCTGTTAATTAAACGCACAAACAAAAAGAGAATTAAGGTCCTTGTTGCAGTGATTATGAAAGAGCTTGATGAGCTACCAAAGATAACACGTATTTTTTCATTTTTCTTGTGGTAATCGAGGCTTTGGAGTTTCAAAGCAGTTGTTGGCTGTGGTGAAAATAAATAAAACGGTAATCGGTCTTGTATTGGGTTGGTTGGGATATAATATCGGTTTGCAGTTGTTATAATTGCTGAAAACGTACGTTGGATACTCTAATTCATCATTCGCTGAGACGTTGTTTGTTAAATTCACGAACTCTTAAAATCTGCTTTCGTTCGTAATCGAATCTCAATAGTTAAAAGGTTAAGTAGAATTTTTATGATAAAAGTCAAAATTCAACGTGCATATTTCAATATTAAAACCAACGAAGGACCAATCAGGAAATAACCGTGAGGCGCTTACACCATTTCAAATTATTCAAAACGGTGGAAGCAGATTACTTTTGGGTACGATTGTTCCATAAGAACAAACTTCGTTTCGGAAAGGGTGATCCCAAAGCTTTGACCATGGAGGAAATTTCAAATTGGTCAGTCGAACGGACCACATCGAATACGAGAATGAACCGTACTGAACGTACATTGGAATCTAGAATGAAGATACGAACGATCGTCCGTCAAAGACGCGAACGTACAATTTATTGCGCAGCATCAAAATAATAACGAAGACAATTGGACAATGGAATTTCACATAAACTGGACGTACGTCGTTGGTACCATTGGAGCGAGGTAGTAAAATTGCTGCGGCAACAAGGGATGGTAGTGTACGCAGTCAGGGGTTAGCTCGTCCGTGACGGGGTATGAGGTTGCTCTCGTTTGGGAACAACGAGACCTCGTATTCCGGATGAAACCCGGTACCACCAGTTCCACCAACACATCCTCCACCGCCATCAGAAATGGCAACCAACCCAGTCGACTACAACGCCGAAGCTAATCCCATATTCTATATATATTAGCAGACCAGGGAGCATTGTCGGATCTATTATCGGACATGCACTCCTTCTGGCCCTTCTCTTCGCTCGGGGCAATGACAGACGCGAACAACTCGCCGTACATAAATGCTCCTATTCACTGCACTTCAACCCTTCGTAGCCTTCGACTTCGTAAAATAAATGTGCTCTTTTATCGCCCACAGATCGAATGAAGCTCGCCAGAAAATTTATATAATTCCTTCGTTAGGTATTAGGCACAAATTGGGTATTGAGTAAGTACTGAAGTCTTGGAAGCCTGAAGTATAAAAAGGTACACCTTCTTCCGGTAAGTGGGCTCGCTTAATCCATCTTCCTACCACTTGAGCTAGTCTTGTTTATTGTCACAAGCAATGAATGATACACCAACCGTATTTTTGTTATTTTTGCTATTTATGATACTGAAAGGTCAGCCTTCGAATAATAACTGATTGTTTTGATACCCAAACCAACTTAGCAAAAAACGTATCGAAACATCAGCATACGAATTTATTTTTGATTAATTAACGAAATGTTTAGAAGTGCAGTCGTTGATGTAGCAGGTTTCTGATGGTCACGAGGGACCTACTAAATTAAATATTGTAATCTTCCACATTTCACATCAGGTTGCTTACGGCCAAGAGGGATCTACTGAATCAACTATTACCAACTATCAAACTATCGCAGTTCTCGATATTTCGTTATTTCATAAACAGCAGATTCGTTGGTGAACGTTTCGATATGACTTTTTCTTGCTAATTTTTTTTGTGTTTTACGATGCTAACTTCAATCACATTTTGATGTAAACTGTAATAAGAGGTGATGTGCGAAAGAAAATCAGGTCCGACAGAAAAATCAGAAATTACGTTAGATTGAAACTGTTGCCCAAAATCGTAAATATTTTTACCATTAGTAAAGTATTTTTGAGACAAGAATGCCACTATTTTGTAAAAACGAAGTTAACTGTGAAGTTTTCAAAGACGATACCTAACGCATGCACCGAGCGTAATTCCGGTCAATGCCAAGAGATGGCGTTAAATTTCGCTCGTACTCCCGTACTCTTATCCAATAGTACTTGTAAGAGCACGCAATTTCGATTTATGATTATTTTTATTATTTTGAGAAATATTACGTAACTTTGTCTTTTTTATGCTACTTTATGAAAGATGTTTAAATTATAATCGTAATAAATACCTATTTGATTTCCCAGACTTTATTATTATTTTTTAAGAATATCTTGAACCTTAAGTGCATACTCCTAGACCAGATTACCCTATGGGAAAAGGAAGTGATTGATCTTTCCCCATGCATTGCATTTGCATTCGTCCATCCATGGACCCGATCGAACTCTGTGTTTGACTTCATGCTGAAGTATCACAGGTACATATTCAGCTGAGGAGCAACACGAGGCTAACCTAACGACCTTTGTGACATATTTTTTCTATTGGCCCGTGTGATCGCTCCAATTCAGCTCGGTAGATTGTTATCGTAGATGATGGTCCCAACGACCCAATAATCTAAGGATGATTTACCTCGACATTGCCTGGTGTACACCAGGCAATATCGAGGCAAATCGTCTATTGTCGATATTCCACAAATGTATGAATTCTTTGCCAAATGGGCTGGTACGTGCGGTATCACATTGCCCCCCAAAATCCAATCGATGGTTGGCTTATTAGCGACGAACTTTCGATAATCTCATTAAACGACACCCAAAGGGATTCTCGTATGGCTCACGAAAGAGGTAGGCAACCGACCTCTAGAGAGCTGTGAACATTGCTTCCGGGGATCCCCCATAGCCCTTTACTCGTAGGCTAAGAGGGCTGTGAGACCGCCAAGCCAAAGTTACGTCGAAGGTGGGTACTTCGGAAAATACCCGTATACGACCAAACCAGGCTGGACATTGGGGACGTGTTCGCGGCTTGGCAACGAGCTAAATCGTACATGCACATACAGTCGTATTCAAAACTATGGCGCACCCTGTAAATTTTCTATCAAAAAGAAAAATCGAATATCTCGTCGACAAATAATCATTCACCGATTTAGCAAACGGGGATTCGAGGACAGCGTTTGGAAATCTGCCGCATTTTTAAAAGCAAAACTTCAAAGATAAAAAAAAATAAAATAAAACTAAAACTAACGGTTTTTCCAATAATCTAATCAATAAATAATGACTTACAGTTGGTTTTTATTTTCAAAGTCAAGCACCTAATTTTTCAAAGTGCAGAAAAACACAAGAAATCCCTATTTTCAAAAGTCGGTCCAGGCTTGAAAAAAATGCAAAAATAAAAATAAAAAAAGGGATATTGAAGCTGATTTCGTCCTCTTCAAAACGCCGTTTTCTAAATTGATGTACGACTTTTTTCACCGTAATAATTGATTCATTTGTGCGGAGAGGATTACCGAGTGCCCAATACTTTTGAGGAAGACTGTAGATGTATATACTTAACCTGCTTCTGTATCCCCGTTTATCACGAATTCCACGAATTTCGATTTTCTCCTCTTCCATACCATCGTGCACGTAATTACACGACAACGGTGACTATCCTCTGCAATATTCAATTCCATTGATAACTCTCCCCTATTCGCGGATGAAACGTTGACCCCAACGCTATTTCCAATCGCGAATATCTGGAAACCTCGCCGGCTTCGTTTAATTACGTTGAACACTTTTTGAGGCTGATTTCGCAGATTTATTCCTCGCGGTTTTCTATTTGAGACGACTATTATGGCAAATGCATTTTTTCTGTACCTTTTCGACGCTCTTGACAGCGTACACTGAATGAAGGCTTCTGGCTGAGGAAAGTTTTTAGTTGAATAGACACTCATCATGAAGTGGAAGAACTGTTGGGAATCCGTATGGTTTAAAACTTTATCGACGTCAGGGATATTCCTGCATCGGTGATTCATCATTTTTAGATTCGCGATGACAGGGAAAAATGGTTCAGTCCATCGAGAATATTCAGAGAAATTATTTGGACAATTTTTAAAATTCCAATGAAGAAAAATTATCTCATTTTCCTAAGATATTTATTATGTCATTTATTATCGTAATATTTTGAAAGTCATGGTATAAGTTATCAATATTACTAAGTATTTATTACGAAATATGAAACATGCAACTTCATTCTTGTAGTTTTGATTTTTTAGGATTACGTTTATCTGATTTTTTAAAATTTATTTTCATTTCGTTGACGTTACTATTATTAATAAACGACTATGCATCTTTTCCTCTTGGTAGCAATGGCGGTATTGGCTGTTAGTGATGTACAGGTCACGTGTTCGTTTCAGTCCGAGAATTTTGGTGATTTTTTGAAAATCCATTCGGCAATATGTTATATATTGCCAGATGCATATATAAATGATAAAACATTTATCACGGAAAAGTCACACTCATTTTTGTCCACCTCATTCAATTAACCGATTTTTCCCATCCACGCGGAACTTTCAGTCTTTTGTTGCTTTTGTGCTTACGTGACTACCGTATTTAGATCACATAATATAACTGATACGAAAATCACGGGTGTGGAATAATTTGCGAATCGATTCTGCCACTCATATTTGTCACGGGGATGAAAAATTTCATTGTCACACTCGATCGATGTATTCAGCGTTTTATTTAGAACCGCAATGCGTACGAATTAAAAATAGGATGGAAAGAGTCTTTCGCTCTTTTCATCTGCCCCCTCGTCTCTATCTCCTTCTTGTTTTGCCTCTTTATGACTTCCCTCTATCTCGGCCGCCATCCCAGATTTGTAAAATTCCCTGCGGCCTGGTGAATTCGCTTGGACTGTCATTTCGCGAGTGCGATCGACAAAACCAATTTTTTAACGTAAACCATTGACAAAAAGGACATAACTGGGTCACGAGAATAAAACGCGCCGGAATATCCTCTGAGCTCACGTATAATCCCATGCTTCTCGTTACCTGCGTGCGTCAATCAAAATTCTCTAAAATGGCATCGTCGAACGTGTCCAAACTTCTGCCTTCTCGCTACCACGATGATTCCACTTTTTCCCCTGAATCCTACCCTTCACTTTAAATCGTAAAAGGCATAAAAATAGAATCGGATTTCACAGTTTCCCGAATTGGATCAAAGTCCCAACTTTATAGTTGGATTTCAGGGAACACAAAAATCCACTTTTGAATTATTCAACTGGTAGAGTCATTCGGGGTAACCGAGGGCAGCGGGTAAGTTTTGCACCCTGTTTTTTTTGTCAACGAGTTGAGAGTGGTTGATGGCTTAATTCAGAAAGTTACATGCGCCTGAATGGATTATTTGGATAATCAAAAGCCATGCGCTTCAACATTTTTGTATATATATTTTTTTTTATTTAAATACGAAAACTGTCGCAACCAACCATTATTTTACGAGGCAAACAATGCGAACCTTTATCTCGAATTATAGTTGATGCGATCTAAATTTATAAATAAACAATTATAACAGGTAATTAAGAAAAAAGTGGCCTTGAATAGAGATCGGTGAAAAACCATTTTGTCCATACTACATGGACAAAGTGGCATAATTTAGTAGTACATATCATAAATATAAAAATTTTGCACAAATTTTTGTTATTTTGGGCAGATCTGCACACTCTGCTTCAGCTCACAGAACTAATTCATGCAACGTAACCAGTTTTCTCCAGGTTTTGAGTGCAAAAAGAGATAATTACAATTAATGCACGCAAAATCATAATTTTCATTTTAAGTCAGTGTTTCAAAAGGTGTTTCGTCATTATCAGAATAAAATCAATTTTTTGTAACCTGTTCTTACATCTTCTTGGGTCGATTTTTGGAAGCACTTTTTTTCTTCACTGAATATCCATGTGTCGTTTTGTCTATTTGATATCAGTGTCATTTTGTCAAAATTGATAGATCATCAAAGGGTATCATTATAAATAAAACAGGATATTCAAGGCAAAATGTTAAAAATATAAATAATATGTGACAGTGCGGTTTACAAGAAAATTACCTACCAAAACTTAGATTACTCGTTGCAGCGAAAGAAACTTATAGCGGCCTAAAATCTGTTGGGGCTGACTGAGAAAAAATTGATGCTCTTACAAAGACCGTATTTTGACAGTTTATTAATAAATCATTAAAGCACCCCTAAGAGTACTAAAATGACGATACAAAGCCCCTATTTGAAAAACAGCTGATGTGTCATTTTACCCGTATATGTCATGTTGGCCGTATTTCCGCTATTCATTTCAAATGAATGACCAGTGACAATCATCTTTTAACAACTTTTAAGAACATTTCAATAAAATAATAACGTCGAAACCTAAAATTGGAAAACTACTAACCTCGTAGTGGCAGGATGCTCGTTTCAGCTTACGATCGTACCTGTCTCGATTTCGCATTATCCCGTTTCTCAAATTCCTCTCCGTTTCATTCTCTCCCTATCTCTCTGACCTAACCACCATGCGCGGCTTATAATTCCGACTAAAACTCATCGTGAGACCTTCATATAATTTCTAGCCGCGCGCAAAACCCTGTAGTATGCAAGCATTCTGGAGAGAAACTCACGAAACATCAAGGAAATTATCACTTCCTTTACGGAAATACCCTTTGATATGTACTAACTTAGAGCCAAGTTTTATTTGCCTCTGGCTAAATGAGCCCGACCTAATCAGAAAAATCATTATTTTCTGAATCGAAACAATTATTGATATATGCTAATTTAGCAAAAGTTTAGTTTTATTTGGCTCCGGTTAAATTACCTAATGTAGCTGAATATATGCTAATTTAGTCAGAGCCAAATCTGAATCTGGCTAATCAGAAAAATTCTCGTTTTCTGGATGGAAATACTCTTAAATAATGCTGAATAATTCAAATTTAGCTCTGGTTAAATTAGCATGCATTAAAAAGTATTTCTACAAAGAAACTGATGATTTGTCTGATTTGCGAGAGTCAAGTCTCATTTGAAGCTACCTTGATGAGCTGGAGGCTAATAAGACTTGGTTCCAGCTATATTAGCATATATCCGAGCTACTTAATAACAATAACAATGTGAAACGTAAATAACCAACCTTCGGATGCCATATGTGGAAAATTCCAGGATCCGTTGCCCTAATGACTTTGATGTTGCTTCTGACATACTTCCGGTACAAAGTGACATCTTCGCCACCCCAGCCGACCACATCCTCGTCAAAGCCACGGACTCGTAGGAAATCGGATCTGATCGTAACACGAGCAAATCAGGATAAATTGTGAATCGAATTAATGAATATCCTTTGTAATCAATATGGATGAATTATTGTAAATTTTGTGATTATTGCGGTAACAAGTAAATTTCGATTTTTATTGCTCCGCTGTGATTGTAATATTTATCAATGTAATACGATGCATTATATGTATAGTAGACTTTACGAAATACATATAGTGCAGTAAATTATAAAATAAAGCAATAGGAAAATAATCATAAAAATCTTAAATTTACGTGCGTGCGATTTATATGAAAACGTCTAAATATATATGTTACAAAAAAGAAATAAATCGAGATAAACGGAAGAGGCAAAAAATTGCAATTGCAATTCTTCGGCACATTTTTTAATAAATTAGTCTACAAAATGTGACGATCGATTTTTTATTTTCAATTTCTTCGTTCTCGTTACTATCAAAGCTCCCTTTTTCCGAATTTCGGTAAAAAATGTCTAATAAAAAAAGCTAAAAATGTGTTTGGACGTTGTGCAACCCGAAGCGGTTAAAACTCTAAAAAGAGTCGTTATACGTGTCAACAATGAAATCACTAACGTCATATTTCCATTCGGATTGCATAGCCAAGACGGTTCTGTCGAAAGCATTTTATCCAAATGTAAAAAAGTAATTTGGATAAATTACCTTTGAAAAGAAGGTTTTATGGATAATCTAGAATAAATTATACTATAAAAACACATAACGTAACACCTATATTTATGGGTGTGTTCATCAGTAATTGAAATTAATGGGAATGAATGTCTACAAAGTGCATTGAATAATATGTTATTAACTATTAGCAATGTAACAAAATAGATAGTAAAATATAAATTGAGATAGGATAACAAATTTTTAAAAATAATAATGATAGCAATAAAAGCAGTGAATTAATTACAAGTTTATTCTCATTTGAATCAACCCGCAAAGCCACAGTGGTACAGCTATTGCAACAATGTAATGTTTGGATATAATCCCTACCTATATTGGCAAGTCATTCCATAGCCAAAGTCTCTCCAGAAGCCAGTATCCCTAGAGATGACTAGCTGATCAGTCTCGGGTGGAACCTCATGCCCCTGGAGCGTATATACAACGTGAGGATTATACAAACTGAATACAATTGGATAGTAGACCTTTCGTCCCGGGGCTGTGTTCCATCGACACCTACGACAGAAGAGATCCTCTCGAGTTTCACTTGGAGGACTCGGGAGTGTTCATCCATCCGCGACATCCATTCAACGTTAATGCGTACGAAGGAGGTCGCGGGAGAGATGCTGCTACACGAAAAGATATCTCGTTGCTCCAAGGACTTTCCATTGTGCAACCCTCCAGGTTGCACAATTGTTTCATTATAACATAGCACGGAGCGTTGGGCTTCGGAAATGTAATTAACAACTGGAATGTAGTATGAATGTAGTTCAATTCAAAGTTCATTGCTTACGTAAAAGCAATCGAATGGAAATCGTGCCATTTGTTGCTTCGAGTCAAATAATGAATGATTGAAATAACGGCAGAAGCTCCGTAATTGGTGCGGGGTTGAAGCTATTAACTCATCCGATACTTGAAGGGGAGACCGTTCGATCGTTACCACGTATACTGCCAGCGGTTTGCAAACTTGGATTCAGTTCTGGAGTTTTTTCGTCTCAAGATCGTTAAGACAACGTTCTGGGCAAACCCAAGTGGACATTGATGACGAAATTGAAGTACTCATTGGGTCCGATCAACGTATCACTGAATGGGACCTTGCTGAGAAGTGGAAGTGCCAAAAATAACCATCGATAACCATGTTCGGATGACGTTGGGATTTCGTTTATGAAAACAGATTCCACGTTCCTTTCTGATCACCCAATACGTATTAGTCCCAATCGCACCGTAATTATCAACCGTTAAATTTGGCTCAACAATCCGTAAGTGCCTTTTAATCCTAAGCCCCTAGTGAACGAAACGTATCACGAAGGACCCATAAAACAACTTCCCAACGCTCGTTTAGACAGGAACTTGGCAAATAATTATCAACTGTTTCAATTTGCCTAAGCCTATGAGTGGGCGTCTTTAAATTTTAACCTAAAGGGAAGCAAGTGTATCATCAAGGAGCCATAAAATGAATTCCCAACGCTCGTTTGAAACAGGAACTTGGCAAATAGGTAGATGAGCGTGTCTAACCGGTCGAGAAATCTGGCGCTGAAGACGACATCAACGTCGCACATGAACAGCAATACATCACCGTCACCGCCCCACGCCCTCTCGGCGCCGACCCTCAGTCCTTTGCCACGCGAGAAAGTTTCGTTGAGCGCGAGTAAACGAAGATTCTGATTGGTCCCACCGGTGCCTCTGGTCATCAGTACCCTCGACATAATAGCGCGGGCTTCCGAAAGGCCCTCAGTGCCGAAGTAAACGACCGTCAGATGAACTCTTCGGTCGTTTTTCAGGCCGATCTTCACGAATTTGTCCATGAAGCTTTGGAAGGTACCGGTGCGTCCGGATAATGGTAAAATAATGTGTATCAGTTCCTTGTCGCGTGATGGTTGTTGGCGTTGCGCGGAAACGAAATGGACCGGTGCATATGGTCTCATCATTGTTATTTTTGTGTAACCTCCACCGGTCATCACTTGAGTACTCTTGTTTAGATTCTTCGTCCGGAAATACATTTCGTATTGGGTACCCGTCGTTGGCTCTACTCTGTAAAGCCCCTCAAGGAAATCGTCCATTGTATAACGACCGGGCAACGTAGACACGTTCCTGTTCAAGCTCTCCACCGCTTTCGTCAAAGCTTCGAGGAGATCCTTTCTCTTGAAGCCTATTGGCTTCTCGACCACTCGTTTTCCCAAGCCCAAGTCGACCGGGTATAATCTCGAAAACGTAAAGTGACTGAACGGTATCAGCTCGTACTCGTTGTTCAATGGTAAACCCTGACTTATCTCTGCCAGGTCGACCTGACGTCGCGCCGCTAAACAATCCCCAACGTCACTTGAGTTTATACCACTCCCCGTCTCACTGTGACCCGGTGGACCACCTGTAATCATAGTACATACTTATTTCCGTTTGAACATTTCGACCTAAGCAGCCATTCCTGAAGGACTATTCCATAATAAGGAAAGGAGCAGGTTTTCGAAGGAATACTGCTTTTGTCTGTGCTAGATTTTTGTTTTTTTTTTATGTTGTGTTTAATTATTGAAATTTTATTATTAATAATCAATTAAATGAAGCTCAACTACTACTTTACTGTAATTAATCACAAGAACGAACCTCTTCGTATAATTACGATCGAACCTCATTTAAGTAGATTCGTTTAATCGTTTGTTTTGTTTTTTTGTTTTTTGATGATAGCTTTGTAATCTCATCTGGATTTCAATTTCTGTTGGCTTTCGTAAATTCGTGCCAACAAACTAGGTACTCCTTGTTCTCTGTTTAACCATGAACATCCGCGATCTTTTCTTATGTCCGAAATATGATCCGGTTCGGAGAGCACTTGGTAATATAGTTTTTATCGATGAGAAGTATGACATATGTCCTTAAACATATTTTCAAATTGTATATGTTACATCTAAAACAACACAGAACAGAAAATAAAGGATTCATTTCATTCGACTGAAAAATCATTTTATTATTTATACTACAATTTTTCCATCGTTAATGACGTGGCAATATTTATCCCTTTTCTTTTTGATTATTTTTGCTATCAGTATAAAACACTACTCACTACTTAATGCGATTCTCACTTATAAAAAACGAATTTCAATTTCTATAATATTTATTTCAAAACGAGAAACGAAACGAAACGATATCATTATGGCGTATCACGAACACGGAAACGAAACATCACCACGTTGAAGCTTTCATTCTATATCACACAAACGATCCCCCACATTAAGAGCTTTTCTTCTCCATTTCCTCAACACTGCGTTCTCCTTCCACAATTATTATCCGTGCAATAGGATCCAGTGCTTTATCCAATGCACCTTCAGACAGAACATTTCAGAGGGAATCTTTATCCGGATTGCACGAATCTCGATGTAAATCGTCGATGTCCGACTTCCCCAGTAATGGATTTTATGAAAGAGGAAAATTACCTCACTCGCGGAATTCGAGGTTCGCACTTCAATCAATTATTTCTCGACCGTTGAATTTCCGGGATAAAATACCTTTCAACTAAATGATCACTTTCGTAAGGTCATCTGGACGATCGATACGTGTCTTCGAAGAGACGGCGCAAAGAAGTTATTTTTTATTGCATAAAAGAATGCAAAAAAAAAGTATATTTCATTTTGGATATCAATGGATTTAACAATTCTTCAGAAATTTGAAATTCAACGAGATAATCTAGCGTGGCGCGAAAAAAAGTATAGTCATTCGGGGTAACCAAGGGTGGTTAGCGGTTCACCACAGCAATTAACGCGCGTCTGAGTAGAGTATTAGTTTGGATAATCAAAATCGGCGCCCTGCGTTTGTATTTTTCTTGTGTTTTTTTTTTTTTTTTTATTAAAGTGACCCGAAACAGTCGATTCTAAAATTGATTTTCCTACCAGGGCAAATTAGGTGACTCCTAAGTCCGAATTTCAATACGGATAAGTTTATTTTATTCCTTCCAGGAATTTATTTAAACGCAATGACCAGTATAAACTTTGAGGTTATATTCGGTGCTGATAGAGTTATGGACATCCATAAGCGTTTCATTTTAAGTAATAAATGATTTTTTTTTAAATAAATGGTTTTTATATAAAACCTCTGTGAAACTTCTTAATTTGATTATTAATTGCATATACCACTTATATGACTAGTATGATTTTATAATTCTAATTCTTATACTCTGAGTCTGACGATCCTTAAAATTCGATAGTGCGCACACTTGCCCCGAATTATTCTACGCCCCGTTTCATATCGTTTTCTTCTCCAATTTCGAGATCGAATTTTCTTGGAGAAACCCCATTGGCGATTCAACGAAGTTTGGCATCATCAACGAATCGCCGAGATAAATGGTTGGACGGAGGAAAAGTTGGAACTATAATTATTCCGGAAAGATGGTTAAGGAATTACGTGTTGCTTAAGTGAGTCGAACGGTCCAGACTCGATACAGGCAATACGGCAATACACAATCAGGAGGAATCGTGTTCTAAGGATTCGTGCCGCTTTGCCTGAAATCCATTGAATTAGCAAAGTAAATTGGATCCGTAGAGTTACAGATGCCCTTCCTCCGTTTACCCCCGCGAAGGCGTTCATTGTACCGAATACAAATGAGACGATTCAAATCCAACGAGAGCCAGGAAGCTTTCGAAGAACTTGGAAATTTCGATACGCTTCAGATCTGTTGGATCATCTATACGGGTTCTATAAGTCTGTCCGATCAATATACCACATCGGATTGAAGGCTGCCGAATTCCGTGGGCTGCAAGAGTTTGGATGTTGCGGACTGTGATGGCTTGGATGAAGAGATGGGCAGAGTTAGAATGTGTATTCTAAGGATCCCAGTTTGAACTTGAGAACTGTCGAGCGCCATTGAATTATCCTAAATCTAGACGACATTTCGAATCTCTGGTGGATGATAACAACACGCAGTTTTAAGGTAGTACGGGCATGAACTTCCACGTTAGAAACAAAATTGATTTGTTTGTATACTGCAATATAGCAATTTATAATTTAGTCCGCTAAAATTCAATATAACTTACCGAGGAAATACGGCAGTAATGAGTTCATGAAATCAATACATTTACCACACTAAATTATGGAAATACGTGCAGATCGATCTTTGGAACGGAAATATTAATAGTTTACGATTAGATACAAACTTAGCAAAAAGCGGAAAATGTCAACAAAATGATCGTGATGATATCCGTTTCATAAAAAATATAGGCTCCCGGACATTTCAAGCAGAGATTATCAATTGAAGCGATTATTTTGTACCTTTGATGGTTGACGCACAACCACTACATACATGTACCATCACTTTAAATAAACGACGTTCGTAATTTTTGCTGGAACAGCTTTATGAAATGCTGTCTGGTAAGACCACTCAAGTCGAGCTGATGGCTATTTATGTACTTCATTTTTGATAATAATAATTGAACACATTTATTACCATCACTTTTCAATTAATTATTTTCTTATTATGAATATTATTATACTTGAATAGATTGGGTTTTTCTATTTTCAGATTCAAAAAATTATGCATATATTGTCGTTTAGTAAATCCGCTAGTACTACCTTAAATCGCGATTTTTTATAGGCATGTGGAAACCGATGATTGCTGAAGTATAAGAGCCTTGCGATGCCCTTGAAGAAAAGTACTTATTAGGACATGGATTACGTTTTTTCTGTATTCCAACAGATCGCGTTGTCGATAAAGTTGCAAACGTGGGGTAGTGAAACAAAAAGTCATATCACTAGTTGAAAGTGAATGAGCCAATGTCCGGCGCCGTATCGAGCCCCTGAGGTTGGCACTTGACGAGCCAGCCCGCAATCTCGAAGATACCAAAAGTTTTGGCTTAATGCGAATAGTTCAGTCAAGTGCACATCGAGCTTGCCGTTCCGAAAATTCCCTCGACCATAATCTCGTAGGTTTGTGGGTCGATAAGGGTTGTAAGAGGTCTTTGAGAAGGTACCCTCTCCTGGGACCCAAAATTTAATATATCAACATGAACGATGACGAAAGCGACTGAGCTATCCCTCACGTCGATTTCCAACCCCGTCTTTTTCCACCACATTTTTTCTAGCCCGCAGGGCTTGTGAATATCAACGACAGCCGGGACCTAGTAGCTTGCTCTTGCGATTACACATTTGCTGAATCAAGAGAGAAGAAACAACTCAAAGAGACAGAATAGCAAAGTAATCATGATTTCTCATGGAGTCATTCAAAAATTCTAAACAATTATGCAAAAAGCTATGTGGGGCCAGATTTAAAGGTAATTGAAGATTAAAAAGACTGAAATTGACTTAATAGATAAACCATCATCCATGGTAGAATACAAACGCCTCGAAACGCATCGCTTTCTTCAAACTAATCAGTTCCCTATTAGATCCCTAAATACACTTGCGACATCAGGGATAATTCAAAAGAACAATTCGCCGTAGACTTCATCAGCGGTAATAAGCAGCTTCAAAGTCTACAGCCGCTAGGTAAAAAAACGAAAGGATCCATTCGAAGTCCTAATACATTTGGAAAAGCTTCGGTACAAGGGATGATAAATTAAATAGATAGACAGCTTCATTAGTCAAGACGAACTTTTGTCCCTAAGAAATTCATGGATGGCGAACCTGGAGATGAGAGAATTCTCCGAGCATCGATATTCCAATAAGTGAATAGGAATGCTGAGAGCTTAAAGCCAGAACTTTCGAAGCTTGTAGTACCTCTTCCGGCATGACAGCCTGGATTTCCTCGTTTCTGAGACAATACTATGTATATCACGTGATCTCCTGATTGGTCGGTGATGAACGCGAATTCCAAACTGCTGTGCCGGGTGAGCGGCTTTTTCCTTATCAGTATTGTATCACAAATAACTGGGTGGAAAATCCTCCCAACCGTAAGACGAGGATACTTTGTTGAGGGGAAAAAAAAAATTCAGAATAGTTCTGAAGAAGTTGCTCAGCTCGTTTCTCGTCTCCCGCAGGTCTCATCACCGGAGAATACGGGTCGTTAACGTGCTCGTGGTCTATACGTGGAACAGTCTTCTTGAATGGAGTTGCCAACGCCCGGTTGATTATGAAGCCATTGATTCGTGATTAACGACGAGCTATGGAACGTGCTCGATAAAGGTTCGAGCTCGTGGCAATGCGTTGGAAGAGGAAGGGCGGGAAATAGAGAGGGAGAGAGTATAAATGATGGCTAAACGTAGAATGAGAAGGACTAAAGACAGAGAGAGAGAGAGAGAGAGAGAGAAAGAGAGAGAGAAGGAGAATAAATCCTCTCACCTTGCCATGTGAAGGTGATTGCTCGGGGCAACACCCCCAATGTTCAAAAGCGTATGCACCTAACGGTAAAGTTCTTTCCCGCGCCCGTGCGGAATTTCCGATGTTCAACAACTTTTGAACAACAATTGGACCTTTTCTGTTCTGTCGATATGCTAATGTTTGGGCTAGAACATCGAAGCCTGGTACCTACTACTGGGTCAAGTCTCCACTCGATTTTCCACAAAGTGTTGAGCTTTGGAATTTCTATGTGGACGAAGAGCAAAAGTCGTCTGACCACCAGGTCGGAACGTTTTAGTTTTGTGTGGAAGTATTATTATTGTGCTCAACAATAAGATGGATAAACTACTAGATTGATTTATGACCTCATTTCCTAGCAAATAATTGGAAAATAACGATAAATTATAATAAAATTAAGCAGTTTCACATAGATGTTTCTCAATGTTTGGGACTGTTCAAGAAGTGGAAGAAAAAGTCAGTGAATGGCAATTGAACGATTATGAATTAAGAAGCGATTCGCTTTTTTTGAACTAAAAATACTGCTTGTTTTTATATTTTTTATTGACGAAACTATCCGGTTTATTGAATTTGAACTTTGCGTACGTATTTGTTATCGATTTGGGTAAATGCACGATTTTTTAAAATGACTATCATGCTGAAGTACGGCTGCTGCTTGTGCATAATCACGCCGTGCAGAGTTCCTCTCTCATTTTTATTTTCGTTTCAAATTTAATTCACATTTGTTCCAACTTAAATATGGCATTTGGCTTAAAAACAAAATACGGTTTGAAAATAGCACGTTTTTATTGCAGTGTAATTTGGTGCTTATGATTACGAATACTTTAATTATTGTTCCCTTGATTGAAATTTTCATTTATAACATGCTCTACATTTTTTAAAACTTAAATATGAGA
Source organism: Ophioninae sp. A BG-2022a (assembly GCA_030523105.1). Taxonomy (NCBI): domain Eukaryota; kingdom Metazoa; phylum Arthropoda; class Insecta; order Hymenoptera; family Ichneumonidae; species Ophioninae sp. A BG-2022a. The sequence continues at coordinate 18,716 of JAPYZI010001707.1, forward strand.
TTTAGTAAAAAAAAATCGGTCCTAAAAAGCAAATTTTAATCGAGGGAAATTTGGGGTTTACGATTAAGAATGTTTTAATTCTCTTTTCGGTTTATTTGGGTTGTCAAAAATTGCAGTAAGCGAAAATAAACAAAATACAATGTTATAATTTTTGCAGCTCTCCCTTCTAGACTGGCCGTGTCTGATCTTTTACTTTTTCCACTTATTCGGAGTCGCGACGTCCGACTATTCCTATATACGCTCCTGTCGGACGGTATCACGGTCGGAACTACTTTGAAGACAAGTTTAACCGTATTGTTGGCCTTGGTAGGCGATTTATTGGAGCTCAATAACGAAGCACTACCTGTCAATTGGAGTATCTGAAGTTTCAGCGTTCGTATCTCAGCGGTGAGCCTCTCCACTTCAAGCCTCGTCTCCTCTTCCCGTTGATTCACCTCGAGTGAACTCGCCGCTGTGATCGGACCTGCAATTCAAACATTCGAACGGGCAACGTCAATCAGGTAAATCAAATCGAATTCTTTTACTGTTTGTGTATCGACAAATATTGCTTACTTAATTATTAAGCGTATGTGTTCAAGTTACTTGAGTTGAGCGAAGTAAAAATGGTTTTAATGTTTTAGTTAAACTTTTTATATTTCTTTTTGTCTTTGCAAGATTACGTTTAAAATAAGAGGACTGGCGGTGGAAAATCCTCTACCAAAAATTGTTCAAAAGAAGAAACGTAAAAAATGATTAATCAGTGTGAATGTTAATAGAGACGTACGAAGGATTTCGTTTTTCATGAAAATTTATAAAATAGTATCCTTTTCAAATTGAGGATAAAAAATTAAACATAAAGGTTTTTAATATAAGAAAATGGCCTTGTACGACATCAAGGAATGCCGTGAGGAACGATGGCGAAAAATGTGAAACAATTAGCGTGAAAATTAATCGTCTATAATATTGCTCATTGAGTCTCACAAATTACTGATTTAACAAGAAATTCATGCTTGAAAACATTATTTTTTTCATTTTCAATAATACTTAAAATCAAATGGGACAGCCATTTTATTTGGCCACCGAAATAATTCGAATTTGGGGACCAAAATTTATCAGAATTTAGCTTTTAGTTTATGAACCTCCACATTGTCGAACAATGCGTAAAAAGAAAAAGATTTTCAAAAAATTTTCCGCTGGTATTTTCCACTCAACCGGGCGAGTGTTTATGGAATAACCGTGAGTACAAAAATAATAAGAAAAAAAACTTAAACGCCCTCGGGAACGCGACCGTGAAAATAAAATTGTGAGTCCGTTCCACGAATGCATTCACGCTACGGGGATTCACCTTTTCTGACTCTCATGCACGCGGAAATGCACCGGATGCAAGGAATCCTGCACTTTTGTTGAAAAGCTTATTTTTTCTCCATTTATCTAAAGGATAATCCCATAGCACCGGAGCAACCCTCAAACCTTAACGCTTCTCGCACATAGAGGAGTACAATGAAACTTTTTCACTGTGGAAATTCACCAAGCCATTTCCCGTTTTATACCAACCCTGGCGTGCTATACTTTTACGATTAGTTGTCCCCTGTTTATCGAGTGACTTCAGGCGTTCCATCTGGACGTAAAGTTCAATCCGCCTATGAATTTCTCAAGTATACCTCGTCACGTACAACAACGTCAGCAAATATTTTTTACCGCAATACTATCATTGCGCAGCAAGATGGAAGCGAACATATAATTTATTGTGAAAGAGCGTGTGTTCAGTAGGATCTTCCCAATCCCTGCCACGAAACGCTTGCTCAAGATGTTACTGGATGGCTATTAAACAATCGCCAAAATTATTGAAAATTGTAGAAATAGTTCTTGATATAATAACGATACATTTATTATTTTAGGAGTTTCCACTGAATAATGTAGTAATTATACACATATGCAATTTATTAATTAAAGCGAATGGAATTAAATCGCTGCAAGTTCTCATAATATTATATTATCAAGATTTCGACGAATCGATCTGCAATCATTGGAAAACTCAATATAAATTGAGTTCGTTTGAGTAACCATTGATAATAATAAGATTATGTGAAGGTATTAATAAAATTTTAAACTTGAGGATTTCTGTCGTTTATAGTGTTTTAATCTTTTGAAAGAAGCCTTTCATTAAAAATAATGTCGATTTAATTGATTACTAATAATAAATAATAATGCGGATGTCACGCCACTCAGATAACGATTCTCATTATTGAAGATTTTCAGAGCCATGTATTCCCATCTTTTTCAACTGCTCAGCTGGACATTCGGTACGACCATTAGCCGAAATGAACACCTGTCATCGTGGTTGAGAACGCAGCTTGATGGAATATTCTATAGACTGATGAAGACTAGAAATCGCAACGGAATGTTCTAGAGGTTGATAAAGACTGCATTTTGAATACAGTAGAATGAGATACAGTTTGATAAAAATAAATGTTTTTAATTGATGTAATTGATACAAGCGTTTAGAAACTTATCGTGATCAAACAAGTAAACATATTCGTTTTTAACAAGATTCGTATTACCTCTGAACATGTACGTGAATATTAAGACGTGAATATGAGTTTATCTTGAGTAAACGAATATGTCCTCGTGAAACAGCAGCCCTTCTAGCGTGGAAAGCAAAAACTCTCTTCCATTGCGAATCTTGGTTGGCAAAGTTTTGTAAACCGAGGGAGGGAAAAACGAAGAGGTCGGCGATACTCGGAACGGATAAAAAATAATTAAGGTCATGGAGGGCTATAAAGCAGAGATGCCTGTAGATAAAAAAGGGAAAAAAGAGGACGAGGAGGCAACATAAACACAGCCGGGTACGATAAAATCTCTAAGTACTATCATCCATTCCTGCAGAGAGAGTTTTCCGGTGTTCCATCACTTGACCCTAATAATAGGAAGTGCACATTTCGTGACAACGAGCTCCGTCACCAACCGTTTGCTTAACTACGTCGCCGCGCTCGCGCGGAAATCTCGTTCAATCCACGCTACGTGGGTGGATGGAGGGTAGCCTCAAACGCCCAGCTCGTATTCCAGAATTATTCCTCGTTGCGATTTTTACGAGACGACACGGAAGCTTTCACAAAAAATTTTTTGCCCAGTTGAAAGGGTTTGGGGATATATTAGGTGTAGTAAAAGGACATCCATTATTTTCCCGAGTCGACCAATTACAAAGTGAGTTAACGAATCACAAAACTGTCGCAAAAGTTTGTTGAGTACGACGTCTCATTTTTCTAACGCCATCTAGAGTAACCCAATCGGGCTTATACAACGTGATATACAGATAACTAGAGCCATGAATTTAAAAAATCATGGATTTCTTTTTACTACACCTAATACGTTATAGCATTGCTTGCCCCTTTTTGATAAATAAATGAGTAAGTGGACGTACCATTTTCACATTTGCGCAACATCGACCGTTTTTAGGATCAAACACAATAGACGCCAGAATACCTCCTTGATAAGATTTTACGGGCTGCGAAGCATCCTGAACACGTTTCGCGTTTGCACGATGAACCGACCCGCTGAACGTATCTCTTTTGCGAGCACTTATGCTCAGTTACAAATGGAATATACACTCGCCCCTTGGCTCGATGTTCATGCTTTCCGACACGAGAGCGATATCGAAAGCATTCTTTTATTACAGCCTATTTTATCGTTAACAGTTCCGTTGGAGTGCTGCATCAGCTCCCAACTATAAAAGAACTCCCAACATTCCAGGGCATCCTTGATGAATTCTCCTGATTTTGGGCCTCCAGGCAACACTCTAGTTACGTGCATAAAGCAGTATTGTACGAGGAAATTAGTGTATAAAAAACACGAAGAAAGTACCCTCCATTCTCAAAAGTCCGTTTCCGGTTGAGGATTTGTACCATTCGAGAACAATTCTGCGTTCAATTTTCTCTATCACTGATTGTACACCACTTCGGCGTATACGAGATGTAGATCACGTGACACATGACTCCGAGAGAGACAGTCGACATTTTCAAACCGCTATTTCTCAAGGATAAAATATATTAATTGTAAACAAAAATTATCAACCTCATCATCCATGGATTCTGCAGAGACTGTGCATTGAAAACGTTACCGTCGGTGAGAAAATGCGTTTCAACATTTCTGAGGTTATGACGATCTTCTAAGTGGCATCAAACGATCTTAATTGATTCCGAACTCGCCCTTATACTACTCTAATAAAAAAAAACAACGAAATCGATGAAGCAAGGATTTACCGACTATAAATTTTGAACACCACTCGACACTTTTCCCGTAGCGACAAACACGAACGACTCAAGCCGAGTAGGCGCTGGTGCATTGGTGTTGAAAGTGATATATAAGAAGGCACGCGCGGCCTATTTTGCTGGGGAAGAAACCTAAAGCTGTATAAGTTAGGGAGGGGGGGGATTCCCCTTTCCTGACACTGAACAAGCGGATGGTCCTAACTCTCTTGACACCGAACAAGCGGATGGTCCTAACTCTTCTGACACCGAATAATCGGATGGTCCTAACGTACTTGACGCTGAATAAGTGGAAGGCCTTACTAAGAACATCAAAGACACATTGCTCCGGTATATGTTTATGAATAAATAACCTAAAAAAATTGTAAAAAAAGAGCAAAAACAAAAGAAAAAACGCCCCGAATTATTAAGGCTAGGGTTAAAAAGAATCGACAAGATATGCAGCTGCGAAAACCTCTCCAAGTAGGTAAAACAGGATGCTGGAACATTTTCTGAACGTTAACCAAACTTAAGAAGTAGTAAACTAGAAAATAACTTTACACATAAACTGAGAAGTGTTTACGCAGCCTTATCACCGTAGATATGGCACTTCAGCCCATCAGCCCATAGCCTGACGATTATCATCGCCCTGACCAATCGCCACAAATCAAACACTCGAAAACGCCAATGGATATGCATAGCGCGTGGATATCGTAAGTCCACGTTCGCAATTCCCATCCATTGAAAGCCGATGCCGAGATACGGCGAGTAACAGTACTACCAATTCCCAATGACGCATAGCCAGCTGGTCCAACTGAACATTTCGCAGTAGTTACCTGACGGGTCCGGAATTCCCAAGCTTGTCAAAGTCGGGGCGCGATGAAGAAAAATGAGGAACAGGAGAAGATACGTAACAGGGAGGAAGGGCAGCTCGTAAAATTGCGTCGCGACACGAGGTATGGGAAGATCAAAAACATCCCTTCTCCTGACGATTTGCGAAACTCGGCAATGCCGATTGGCGCGCATGTGAACGAAGAGCCAAAACCAATGTAAACACAAACTGGCAAGGGCCTTTGTGCCTGCAATATTTAAACGAGAGGAAAAACGCAAAGCGTAGACATCGAGAGAGAGGACCCTAGGGTTTATCCATGGCAATGTACCATGGGGAAAAAAGAGTGGTGGGCGAAGGTTGGTGGGAGGGAGGATGTAAAAAAGGCAAAAGGGAGCAAATCTATCTCGTCGAACTCGTCGATCGAGTACGGATGTTCAGATTGGAATGAAAGTATCGGCGATTCGATTGCGATACTCGTACTTCCGCCATAACGGTACGCGGACGGTCCCATAAAAAAAAAAAGAAATGATTCATCGAGCTCTCGGGAAGTTCCGTATACACCGTCCGGCTATTTATTGAACGCTGCGCGCAATGGACGGTTTTCAATGCATACGTCTGTATCATGTGCTCATCGGGAAAAAAAAAACAAAAATTATTCGAACGATTCGATGCGTGGCTTTCAGCTTTGTGGCTTTCAGCTCTGCAGATTTCGTTCGAATTGGGTATACTTCTGGATCAATTGCCTAAGTAATATTACCTATCCTAATTATTGTATGCACAATTTTTAATTTGAGATTCTTGCAGCAATGAGCAACGCGATTAGAGAATATTTGAGGCAAATAGCAAAAAAAAACTTGAAACTTTGATGAATTATAGTTCTTAATAGAATAATAATTGGCGATTTATTATATAATTTAATTAATACTTTTCAATTTTAAATTATCTTAATCAAATTTTACTTTAATGATTATTTAAAGTGAAAACCAAATCTCTGTAATTGTTAATAAAATGTTTAAGTAACTGATCTAAAATGTTTAGCTTAGAATTTGTCGGTAGATAATTTTGTAGGAGCAAACAAATTAATTTAACACGGTCGATCGTGGTGGAACAACTTCGGCATACGTTAATGGTTGTAATTTCTGAAAGTATGGTATCGTTTTATTAGGATCAACAGGTTGATTAGACTAAGTTTTTAATAAATAGACTTCTTTGTCGCGTTTGACAGTCAATTTATAAAATAGTGCAAGATTTATTTCAACGATAAGTTAATCAAGAATCGTTTGAAAACTTAATATATATAGAGTTTGCTTCGGTAATAATTGATAAGAATAATCCATGGAGAAACTGATCGTTGAACCAGCATTGGCCCAGTTTCGAACAGCCAATGTTTCGTTGGACACTTACGTAGAGATTCCAGCACGTTGAAGGTACATAGAAGATCCAATTGTTCTTTAAAGATTCCGATACCCAACATTATTAATGAATATTTTTCCAATGTCATCAATACGTCGAACTTAAATTCCTGTTCATCTAGAGTTTACTTATCCGGAACGCTACCTAATTATTTCCGTATCTAAAGAATGGCTGTCTAGCAATTCACATTTTTTTTACGTCGTAAAAAATTCCGCGTTTCAGTTTACCCCCCTGAATTCTCATTCGAAAGTAACTAGAAGCTTGCGATACCGAAAAAAACATTCGACGTCAACAAAAAAAATTGATATTCGATATAAATATTCCAATATAGAAACGACGTCGAAAAAATTACGTGTCTATTTTTGAAATCACGAATAAATAGAATACTTCCGATTCAAGGCATTGCACCGGTAACCGAGGATCAGTAAGGCATAATTTATTCGAACTCAAACGAAAGAGCAAGATTATTGGAATTCTACCTTTTGTTACGCAGCTTTAATGCATACAGGGAACCAAAGTGCCCGTATATTTGCCACTACCGCCTCAACGATTTTACCGCCAGGACTCGTGGTCCGTTTGCTGGATGTGATATCGTGAAAGAAACGACCAACGACCGGAAAGCGATAACGCCCTTTAACGAAACTCTTGCGAAAGTGCGCTTGGCAGCATTTATCTTTCCGGAAACTCTGGAATTTCAATGTAGTGCGATTACTTCGGTCCTGAAGACTTGTACAGAATACTTATAGAGTATGTTATATTGTATATATGGATTAAAAATTATCGTTAACAGAGAAAATCCAGTTGCAATCAGAGTTTCATCACTCATTTTCGCAAGTCTTCCCATGTTTTCCTCATTCCCATTACATTAATCTTTTTGACCCTGATAAATGTGCCCTGATATTTCTCTCGTCATAGAAAAATCATATCGCAAATTATTTTTATTTTTCGTATGTTATTGTCATTGAGTTTTTCAAAATAGTTTTTATTCCGTTTTATGTTTATTTATCAGTATTTGAATTCAAAAGAAAAATAATTAAGTTTCTGCATTAAAGATTAATCAAAATTTTGAGTACTGGTACTTTTCCTTATTCCAAAGACTATCACAGGTTTAGAGTGTAGTAAAAAGGTAAATTTCAACCATTTTTTGAATCTCTTTAAAAACTACACAAGTATTTATAAGCATGTATATCATTTTCGGAAAACGAATTTCGCTCATTGTTTTTTATCGGGAACCGGTCTTGTTAATAAAGATTTAATTATTTAATTAAATTTAATAATTTGACCTTCGGATACCGATTTTTTCTAAAATGTCTCCTTTCACATTATTTCCTGGTTCCATACCGGCACTCTCCCTTAAAACGATTTATGGCCGTCCATGTTTGATGTATGCACGTAATATTTACTACGATCACGTCTCACTTCTTTATCATTAATCATTTATTATTTTGGGAACTCATAGTTGATTTTGGGTTCCAAACTGCTTGGACTACTTGGATTGTGTATAAATATATAAACATTCCTCTTAAATGAGTTTGACATGACGATTTACACGATATAAAGTATTCCAATTTGTCTCTATGGGCCTTATGGTCCTCGTAGTGTCTGAAAGATCATTATGGGTCTATTAAAATAAATATACGAAGAGTAATGAAAGAAAAAATGAAAGCTCCCTTGAATCTGTACTTACTAAGCGCTTAGAGTTGTTTTTTTTCTTCGTGGTCGTCTGAACATACTACGGTCTAAAGGCTGAAGCGTTAAGTTACGAAAACGGGGGAAGCACTGGTACTTCGGTGTAGTCCATTATTGCAAGCACCCTTACCGTCAATATTAACTTTTAGTTGCCCCATCATATTTACAAGAACCGGAGAGTTTCTCACGAGTGCCAATATAATTCCACTTGGCCCTCTCTCTCTCTCGCTCTCTCGATCTGCCTTCCTCATACGAAGTCAAGAGATAGTCTAGTACTCCTAAAACGTGGGTATTTGTACATGTGCTCACTCATGGCAGGTTGTTCTGCTTAGATACGCTCACATATAAAACATAAGTGTGCGGGTAGCTCGTATAAGGTTCGCTAGCGGTTACGTACTTGGCGTGATTTTCGGAGATTCGCGAGACTGCTCCGGAGCGCCCATCATCAGCCGTGGTCTAGGTGAGTCACTCAGGCACTGATTGTGAGAAACGTGGGATGGAGAATTCATGAGAAGCCTGCACCACGCCCGTGTTAAATACATATATCCCATTGAACAAGCATGTACGTCACAAGTTATAACTCTCGTGCCAGTAGCGCTTGAAGAACGTACATAATGCTACATCACTCTCCGCTGTCTCCCTCTCTCTCTCTTTTCGTGAGTGAAGAGAATGGTTGGGAGATAGCGAAATGAAGAAAATGGATATGATGGATATATATAGATATATGGATATTGCATCATTTTGACCCCGTTATATCTACTTGAGCTGAGCTCTCAGCTGACTGATGGCTGTTTTCAGGACGTTTCTTGAAATGACCCCTGTATAAAGGTTGTGAGGTTTACTCGTGGGTAACTTTGAACACATTGTGGCTTACAAAATGTCGAATATGAGGAAAAAGGGTACAAGGATCGTCCTCGAAGTTCGATGTCTCGAAATCACGAAAATGTGTGCACACTTTCGCGTAATCTACCCATGTTCACGTAGCTGAACGAGAGTAATAATCTCGTAGGTTTCCAGGCTCTCTCGTCGCTCTGCTATATGCAACCTCCAACTATTTTCCCTTATAGCTTCCTGCGGTTAAATTTTCACATCGTGCGCACTCTAGCCTCTCCTCTCTCTTTCCCTCCTCGTCTCCGGAGCTCCCTCAGGTACTGCTTGAAGTGTAAACACGAGGGAACATATCGCTCACTCGTTTCTACCTACCCCGGAAGCAGTGCAATTAATATGGGAACGTATATGTGTTCAGCCAGCAGTAAGAGCGTCAAAGAATTCTCGATGTGAATGAGGGAGGCGGAAAAGTTGAACTTTCTAACGTTTACCTTCCACATACGGCGTTTTACTTCTTCCCTCAACCTTCCAGTCCTTCCCCAATATTACAACCAGAGAACAATTTAGAATCGCAGGGATTGGATGGGTGACGAGAAGTTTGAAAATTGACAGAGTAAAGAGGTTCTTTAAGAATCTATTGGCAGCTCATTTTGAAACGAACGATGTCTCCGAAATTCTTGATTCGATCTATCATTGTTTCGACCCTTTTTTCAGTCGAAACGTTTAATAAATTGAAAGTACACAAAGACAAACAAAATTTTACCGAGTTCTTTTTGATTTCTTCAAATTTTGACTGCTAATAATGAATCGAGCACTTTGGCACTGGACAATCGGCAAAGCTAGAATGTACGTTCTTCGGAATTGCCTCATAACCGAAATAAACCCAAAGTGCCCAGCTGCAAACTTGACTTTCACGAGATTAGGAACTACACGAGAGATTCCAGGTTTCGACATCCACTACGATCAACTCGCGAAGTCAGCTTTCTACTCGCCATCGGGATACGCGTTGATCGCGTACGAAACTTCGACCAAGTTCATCACGAGAAGTCCGACCCAAGCGCTGGATGCAATATCCGAGTATGATAGCCACGATGAGGTGGCGGAAACGCCCAACACCACACCGGAACGTGCATTGAAGATTCTTCCTCGTTTGAATATATCAACGGACATTCCGAGTTCTCGCTGGTAGGAATGCAAGTTGGCCGATATAAGGTGATGAGGGAGAAACTCCGAGCCGCGAATCGATGCAATGCTTATATCGCTGAGTCGTCAAGGGACCAGACCAACGACGACGACGAGAAGACTCGATTGAGAGTCAACGTGAATAGTACTCGTTTAAATATACAAGGTTCGTTAAAATTATAAGTTGACTTTTCAAAGTTCGTTGGCTACGTAAGTTCGATTTTCGATTTCTGATTTTTTCCTGTTGGTATATATATTCCCAACATATGTTGACACTATCAGCCATTTCGCATATTTGGTTAGTTTTTGTAGATATAAAGGTTAAACGAGTTGTATAGTGTGCTTGGCGATTGTTTTGCTATCGAAAACGATAATGCACCTGCTCACACATCGTTGCTTCTTCGTGATTGTATTGGCGCCAACCAACACAGTAATCGTGCCGCAGGCACCGTATTTACTGTACTTAGATACCTGCGATGTTTTTTCTGTTCCTAAAACTAAAAAGAGCTACGAAAAGACGGAGATAATCCACGATTGAGGATATAATGTCCGGATCATTGGGAGAGCTCGAGGCCGTACCAAAAAGCGCATACCAGAAGTATTTCGAGGATTGGAAAACCACTGACACGAGTGTACCATACCTGAGGGGGATTACGTTGAAGAGGGCAAAATAGACATTCATGAATGTCTATTTTGCCCTCTTCAACGTAATCC